>PVJA010012635.1:0-51458 GCA_004027025.1 Myocastor coypus | reverse complement strand
GTACTTCTGGGATTATGGGTGTAGCCTAGGGCGGGAGCTAAGGAGGAGAGCCTGAATGTAATATAAAGAGAGACAGAGAGACAGACTGGAGCTCGAGCTGGTGCTGCTGCTCTGCTGCCCTGTTTGATTGGCTGCCTCTGCCACCATTTTGCTGCTGTTCTGCCGCCTTGAACTGGATGCTCTCTGCCCTGCTCCACTCAGCCTTGGGCCAACCGAATATGGACTGAAACCTCCAGAAACTGTGAGCTAAATAAACCTTTCCTTCCTTCATTTTGAGTGTTGGGTATTTGTCCCGGCAATGAGCAAAAAGTAACTAATACATTAAGCATTCATTTCATTTCATAGAATTTCACATAAACAAGAGTCCCGCAATACTCTTTTTTGGGGGAGTTGCATCTGGTTATTCTCAGTGTATTTATTTTTAGATTAACTCTTGTTGAAGCCTGTATCAGTATTCCATTGCTTTTTACTGCATGGCACTATTTTGTTGCATAGCTATTCTACAATATTCTAGTTATGTTCCTGTTGTTGGGACAAAATATATGGCACTAGCAATTTAAACAAAAAGAAGTTTGTTTGGGCCCATGGTTTCAGTCCAGTCCTGTGGCCAGGTGACTCCGAGGCACAGGCAGCACAGGGGAAGCTTGGCAGGGGTGAGCTGTTCTGCCCAGGCAGCCAGCAAGCAGGGCCAGAAGGGAGCAAGCAGGGGACAAGTATGCACTTCTGGGTCATGCCCCCAGAGACCACCTGCAGCCAGGCCCCAACTCCTAAGAGCACATTCAGCTCCCCATGCATATAGTGCCTGTGATCCAGTCACCTTCCAAACACAGGAGACTTTGGAGAGGCCTCTTAGCCATAACGCAGCTTATTCATCCACCTGTTGATATACCAAGTTACTGGCTATTGCCAGCGAAGTTGGGCAACCATGTCTATTTGTCTGTCTATCTTGTTATATGTATAGGCTTATTTTCCCTAGCATAGACACTTGCAGAAGAGTGGTGGCACTCTGTCGTAGGTGTGCATTTAACCTAAGGAACTGCCAAATTGCTTTTGAAAATCATTCTGCTGTTTTATGATCCTAACAGGAGTGTATGGGAGCTCCAGGTCCTCTTTACCCTTTCCCATTTTGTTATCAGTCTTCTTGATTTTAGCCATCATTTTCACAGTACTAAGAACACAACACAAAACCTGTTGTGTCATTAGCCGTAGGCGCAGTGGTGTTCATCAGATTTTAGAACAGGCTAACCTTGTGTGACTGCAACTGTTTGCTGGACAGCAGCTCCTGGGCCCCCTCCCCCACACCCTGGCAGCCGCAATTCTGTTTTTTTTCTATGAAATTTACCATTTTAGACACCTTATCTAACTAGAGTCTTGCAGCATTTGTTCTTCTGTGATTGGCAACTGTTCTAATATGAGAGGAACTTTATTATGGATTTAATTTGCATTTATTAATGACTAATGTGGGATGTCTTTTCATGGGTTTCTTTGCCATTCATGTACCTTAGTGAAACCCCATAATCTTTTCTGCTTTTAAGATATTTTTATTGACCTTTGAGAATTATTCTGTGCGTTGTATATAAGTCCTTTGTAAAATATAAATAATATACAAAAATGAATATATGAAACTATATGATTTGCAAATAGTTTTTTCAGTCGAGTTTGTCTTTTTGTATTCTTAACACTGTCTTTCAAAGATCAGAAGCTCTAGATTATCAATCAGAATTTTTCATTTCGTTTATAGATAATAGCTTTGGTGTGACTTCTAAGAATTCTTGGCCTAAGCTAAGGTTGAAAATTTTTCACGTGTTTTCCTCTAGAAGTTTTTAGTTTTAGGTTTTCCACTTGGCCCAGTGACACATTAAGTTAATTTTTGTGTGTGTTATGAAGTCTGGCTTGAAGCTTTCACTGGAATGTGCACATGTAGATAACTAATTTTCAGCATCATCTGTTGAAAAATTCTTCTCTTCCCATGACTTATCTTTGCACCTTGGTACCCTTGTCAAAAGTCAGTTGATGGCCAAGCGGCGCATGCGCCTATAATCCAGCACTTGAGAGGCTGAGGTAGGCAGATTGCTGTGAGTTTGAGGTCATTCTGGGTTACAAAGTGAGTTCAAGACCAGTGAATTACAAAGAGAAACCCTATCTAAGGAAAAGAAAAGAATATATATATGTATGTCAGTTGTCCGTGCTGGCCTGAATCTGTCTCTAGACTGTAATCTGTTTTGTTGTCCTCTTTGCCTGCCTTTCCTCTAATATTCACTGTCTTAGTTTTTGTGGCTTTAAAACATTGAAATTAGATAAATTCTCCAATTTGTTCTTTTTCAAAATAATTTTGGCCATTCTGATTGTCTTTCCATAAAAGAATTTAGAAATAGCTTAATTTCTGTTTAAAGGTATACTGACCCAGGCATGGTAGGTAGCACATGGAGCAGCACCTCAGCCTCCTGGTCAGCCTGGGCAATGTAGCTACTTAAGGAAACCCTACCTTAAAATTAAACGAAACAACAAGCACACCAGGAGTGTAGCTTTGTGTGAAAGTCCAGGATTCTACCTGCAGCTACCTCCACACATGTGAGGGTGAGGGTGGGGTAAGCTGCACTTCTGATTGGGAGCAATTGGGCTTTCAGGAGAACATGCACATGGGAATAAACACATTTTTATATCTGAACAACCCTCATTTTAAAACCAATAGTGTGCTTAACACAATTTCTACAACCTTCCTCTGGAGTTTATTGAATACCCACCCATCTGTGAAAAACATTATTGATACCAAAGGGTAGAAAGAAAGCAAAATGCTCTAATTCTGTTCTTTATTTCCTATGATTTCACCCTTTTTCATCTCCCCGGAAGGGGAGGAAGAGTGAAGACCCTGTGACACACAGCTCTGGCCTCCAGGAAGCCCGCAAGCGTCCATGCTCTCCTTGCTCCCTGGGCTCATCCAAGGCTCCTCTGTCAATCGGCCGATTGCAATTGTGTCTCATTATTGGTACAGGAGCCATGAATCATGTCCCCAGTGGGCCTGGGTGGCCCTATATGTGGGAAGCAGCCTGACAGCTCAGCTTTCCAGTGCACATTGGGAAAGGTGGTTTTTGGAGGGTAACCAGAGTGAGGGTGATTTTCGTGAGCTGACAGGCAAAGCCCGGAATTGCATGAAACAGCCTGATTTTCAAGTGCTGTCTCTATAGTTTTCTGAACTACACAGGCCAAGCAAAACACACATGTGGGCCAAATTCGGCCCATTGGTTATAAAAGTGTGGCTCTGATGGATGAAGTCTTTTATTTGCTTTCTGGGTCAGCCTTTTCATCAGCTCCCTAAAGGGTTCATTTCAGCAGTTGTTTTGCACACTCACAGTGTGCCAGGAAGTGCAAGGTGCTCAGGAAATTGGACAGGAGGAACGCTCTTCTCCAGGGCCCTGGGGACTGCTGCTGTAATGTGGGACCTTGGCATTGCATCTGGAGGCATCTCAGTGACACCTCCTGCCCTGTCCCAACTCTGCTCTTCCAGGCCTTCAAAACAGGGCATAGCCAACAGTGCTTGGACAAGTTCCAGGAGGCTCCTTTGAGATGACAGATGACATATGATTGACTGGCGAGGGGAAATCAGCCGGCCACGTGTGCTCTAGGACTGTCCTTGGCAGACTTCTGGTTGCTACCTGTTAAAGAGCATAGAGTCAATACAGTGGTTGCTAATCAGGAGGAAAGTAAAATAGGATAACATAGTAAAGGTATGTTGTTTTGTTAAACTTTTCTTTCCATGTCACACACACACACACACACACACACACACACACATATGTACCTGACTGATAATACAGAATAATAAAATCTGAAAAATCGTTGGTTTTTGCAAAATTCAGTAAGGCAGTCAAAAGACTAGGACTGGTGTCCATGTGTCACTTCTGAAGTCTTTTAACAGCACACACTGGAAGTGTTCACCACAGCTGCTTCCTTCCTGCCTACTCCGATGTCACCACCTCTGCACATCTCTGTGTCACAACAGAACTCCATCACCAGTCAGTGGGAGAGGAAGGGGCTGGTTTCGATCCCTTTTGGTCTGGATGGGTAGTGTCCAAGCCTAAGCTCCAGACATGGCTTAGACCATCGCCCCTGCAATTTCTATAGAATCAGCTAAATTTGTCCCCTCCCATAATCATTAGTACCTAAAAAGTGCCTGGCAACATGGCAGTGTCATTAATATTTGCAGGATCAACATGTCTTCTCTTCAGAGATTGCCTTTTATTTGAATCAGCTGATATGAATGGCTGAGGCTTTACTTTGAACACAATATTTGAAATATTGCAAATCTTAGAAAAGTAAGATACTATCAAGAATTACAGAATTCCAACTCAGGTGGAATTTTCCACTGCGCTCAGCGCTTCCTTCTGGCTGTGCCTCCCACACATCATCGGTTTTGCATTCTGGGAGATCTTAGGAATGCAAAGATCACAGCTGCTCCTTAAGTTGTTTTTTTTTCTTTTTCTTTTTTTTCTTTTTTGTTTGTTTGTTTTAAACTAAAGTCTTAAAAGTTACTTCCTAAGAGTCACTGTCTACCAGACATCAGGTGAAGTACTGTCTCTAAACAAGACATAGTTCTGTGTTCCCAGGCCTCGGAGTTTTCTGTAACTTAAGCTGCCTGCTTGGGCTCTGCGCTCTGCAGTGGCTGGCTAATGTCTTCGGGCCGACTCTACATTCAGGCTTTGCTTGCATCTCATCCATAGAACACGCAGCCAGCCACTGGTTTGGATGTAGTATTCCTGGGTGATGGGAATTCTATGAGACTCTTCTTCCTTGTTCCTGATTCTGGACTTATGTGTTAATGGAACTGAAGTTTTTCTCAGTTTTTTTGTTTGTTTGTTTTGTTTTGCTTTTGCTTAAGTTGTATTGCCTTTGCACTTAATTACAACACCCAAGTCCTCCCTTCTGGGCTGCACTGACCATGGAAGGTGTGTTGACAACATTTTATGCTTCTTGGATTTTTAAAAATTTGATGATGGGATATCATATTTATCCCCAAAACAAAATGAATCTGGTCAGCGTCATTCCATCAAGCTGTCAGAATTATTCTGGTTCTTGATTATGTCAGTCACACGTAACACTGTCCCTTCCAGTCATATAACACTGTCCCTCTGGCATTGTGAACACAGCACATTAAAAAGCCTGTTTCTCCTCTCTCTTCCTACGTTGCTGATCAGAGGACTGAAGGTTTCGTGTTCAGGGCTGGTGTGTGTTATGGCTTTGAGGGATTCTGCTTAATAAATTTGCATAGCTGTCATGCTTTTCTCCTTTGATCTTGTCACAGAGTCATTCCACTGAGCTGAACTGCATCAAAGAAGTATGCTTTTGATGCCCAAAGTTAACTGCCTTCTAAGCGTGCTAATGGTCTTACTGTTCTAGGGCTGAGAGAGAAAACTTCACTCAATCCGAGTTATTTTATGGTTTCCAATGTAACAGATGCTTCCAGAGTAACACTTTAATCTTACTGCCACAAAGCAGCAGCAAAGGTGTGCTTCCAGGGACTCCAAGGCCAGTTGGTTTTCTTTAGTCTAGAGACCAGTTTAAATGTGTTATATATTTGATCTTGCAGATTAAAGAACAATCATCAGTGAAAATGAGATCAAAGTATTTTTTTTACCTATTTAGAAGAAGAGGAAACTCAAATCTCTTTATCTATGTAATGTAACTTCCATGCAAAGGCTTTGACAATTTCCCATTTTTCAGCCCGTGTCTGCAGTACACAGTGACCACACTCCTCGTGGGAGCTGGTGCTTGTGCGCAACACATCGGATTCCTTCTGCTTTGCCTCCCTGCTCGCCCCTCCCTCTGTCTCTTGTTCCACTTCCCATTTGCAGAAAGAGCCATCTCCATTTCCTGTTTTCTTTTATTTTGCTTTTTTATTTACACTTGGATTTATCATATAAGAGAGAGCATGCACTAACTAGGTGTATGTGTCAGATTTATTTCCGTTAACATTATGGGCTTAAGTGCATTCTTTCTACAAATGACTCAGGTTCATCCTTCTTTGCAGCACAGTAGTGCTGCATTGTGTATAATCACCACATTGTCTTTGTCCATTCACTTGTTGATGGCCATATAGGCTGTGCCCAAGATTTAGCTGCTGGGAGCTATGCTGCCGTGAACATGGGTGTGCATGGGGCACCATGGTATGATGGTGCTCACTCTTGGCAAGGTACCTAGAAGGGACTCCGTGGCTTGAATGCCATTTCTTGTTTTAGTTTTTTGAGGAATCTCTGCACTGTTCTCATAGTGGTTGCACTGGGTTCCATTCTCAGCAGCAGTGTGAAGGAGTTCCGTTTCTCCCGTGATCTCACCAGCATTTATCATTTATTTCTCAATGACAAGCATTCTTTCTGCATTAAAGTGGCATCCCAGTGTTGTAATTTGTAGGGATCTGTAAATGTAGGGATCCGTTGATCTTACTGCAAACGGTTCAACCCTAGACAACACAAAAAGTTGGGCTAGGTGGTCGCCCATCTGCCTGATGGGCAAGACTAACTCAAGGCACACAGAAATGATCCTTTATTTATACTTCTACAAAGTTTGCATCCCATGACACAAGGCTATCCAGCAACTAATGGCTGGCCAGAACCAGACAGGATGTTTTTCTCAACAGGATGTTTTTTCTCAGTGCTGGGGTACCTTGCCTGCTCCAGGAGGGAGGCCCAGTCCCACCTACACACACTTGATCATTTTCCTGGCTTCCTGTGGCTCCCAACAGTAATTGGTATTTTTCTAATGATCCCAAAGTTGAACATTTTTGATGTATTTATTGATCATTTGTGCCTCTCCTGAGAAATCTCTTTTTAGTTGGTCCCTTTTTTTAATCAGGTATTTATTGGGGAGGTCTAATTTTCTTGAGTTCTTTATATATTCTATGTGTCAGTCCCCCATCCAAGAAGGAGCCAGCAATTTTTTTCTGCAGTCTTCAAGTTGTCTCTTCACTCCCTTAAATAATACCATTTGTTGATTCTTGATGTTATTTCTTATGCAGTCGAAACTCTGTTCAGAAAGTTCTTGCCTATGCCGATGCCCTTGACAGTTTTACCTATTATAACTTCTGTCAGATTGTTTCTTTTAAATACTTAGGTCTTTGATCCATTCTTAATATAGTGTGGCACATGGTGAGATATACGGATCTAGACTCAGTCTTCTGCATGTGGATAGGCAGTTTGCCTGACGCCATCTGCTAACTGGGCTGTCTTTCCTCTAGCACGTGTTTGTTTGTTCCCTTTGCCAAAGACCAGATGTCTGATGTTCAGTGTTCCTTCTGCATCCCTCATTCTCTAACTCTAGCCCTCACCCTCATTGGAAGCTACTATTTTTATTTTCATTTTTTAGAATTATACTTTTGTGTTTAGTGTCCATTCTTTTTTTTCATTTTTCTTTTTCTTTTTTTTTTTTTTAATAAGGGAAAAACCAGCTCCGTATTCTCATAGCTCACCTGGAGTCTGAGAGCCAGCACGACCTGTGGGATTGGGAATTGAACCCTGGTCCCTACACTTGCCAAAGCAGGTGCTTAGTCCACTGAGCTATCTTGCCAGCCTAAACCCAGGTCCTTGTGCTTGACAGGTAGACACTTAGACCACCGACCTATGTCCCAGCCCTCTTCTTTCTTTATTTTTTGCTGATAAGTTTCTGACATACTGTATTTCATTAACGTATCTGGGAGAAGCTTATGTTTTTCATTTATATGCTTTCATTTCTATTGCGTTTCCTTTCCTGCCAAAGATAACTTCACATGTATATTCATCTGTGTGTGTTTTGTGAGTGGTGTTTAGGCCATTATTTTTAATTTGCATTTTTATAGATTTCACTATTTTTCTTACATTTGTTTGCTCTCAGCCACGCTTAGTCCATCTTTTCTAACTGCCAGTGTTAGGGTGTGCCCCTTCCTACTTATCTTTCCCAAGGAAGAGCTCTTAGATTGCTTCTGCCTCTTCTCCTAACAGTGTCACTTCATAGAAGCAATCCCACATGCAGATAGAAGCATTTTATATTTATACAGTGGAATATATATATTGCAAATCAGGAGTGTATGGATGTTCACGAATCCAAGTGACAAATCTTTGTGCACAGCCTCATACATATCCCTTACGGGTCTCTTCTCGGAACCCTTCTGGATACTTGTACCTAAGAACACAGTTGTGCGGTTGACTCAGTTCTGCCTGCGCTGCCACTTGCTGTCCACGTGGCCATCCAGTCTTCATCCACTCACAATGACAAGGCTCCCTGGGTCACATCCCAGCAGCACACATTTGGTGTTGTCTGGACTTCTGTGCACCTCAGATGGTTTAGCCCTGGCACTTCTATTCTAGCTTCTCAGTGCTTCCTCACAAGCTTGCTTTGTGCCTCCTCCGATTGATCGCCTATCCTTACTTGTGTCTTTAACTGTGGAGCCTCTTGCCTTTCCCCTTGGTTGCAGGAGTAGCTCATGTGGTTGCGATAGCATTCTCATTTGGCTTTAGACAGCCCCAAGTACCTTCTCCTGTGTTGCTGTCAGCTTAGGTCACAGTCTCTGTCGTTACGCTGACATCTTCAATTTTGATACCAAAAAGTTCACCTTTGGAAGTACTAACTCAAGATATAACATCTTATTGCAGCTCTTAAAGCTGTTCCTTTGTTGTGTTGCATTCACCCAGCTTCATAGTTGTACATTTTATGTTTAGACTTTTGTTTTCATGCAGTCATTATCATTTATAGTGTGATATGAAAGTCCTGTTTTTTTTTTTCTCTAATATAATTAATTAGTTTCCCCCAGTTTGGGGAAAATCCTGCTTTTGCCAGTATACAATATTAGTTGTTAATTACAAAAAACAATCATATTTATGTTAATGTCATTCTACCTATCACATGAATATTCTCCTTTTATCCACCTCTGAGTTGTCTTAATTTTTTTTTTAAGAATTATTTTATTTTATTTTATTCTTGTTTCAGAACTTTTGTTTTTTTTTATTTATTTTTATGGCCGGCTCAGCCTGCCCTCAGGGCAGGGCTAGTGCAGCATGTGGTGCCAGGGATCCAACCTCAGTCCCTGCAGCTGCCTGCAGGCGCTTTAGACCACTGAGTCATCCTGCCGGGCCCCATGAGTTGTCTTAAATTTTAAGAGAAGTTTTCTTCCTCAAGGTATTAAGCAGTCTGCTAATTTAATTCCCAGATCTTTGTATGTCTCATTGTTTATTTTATATTTTATGATACTGTTGTTTGATTATCGGTAGAATGTTAAAATATAGTTTTGTTGGGTTTTAAGTCAGTCTTGTTTCTGGCAATTTTGTTCACTCCTCTTATTCTCATGCACTGTCCTTTAATGTTGGTCTTTGTCCTACATGATATATGAAACAGATGACAATTTCAACCTCTTCAAATGTCTGTGCCCTTTCTTTCTTGCTTGCTTGCTTGCTTGCTTGCTTTCTTTCTTTCTTTTCCTTCCTTCCTCTCTCTCTCTCTCTATTATAGCCAGCTCAGCTTGCCTGAGGGTGGAGCTGGCACAGCATGTGGTGCTAGGGATCGAACCATGGTCCCTGTGGTTGCCTAAGCTTTCCTAAGCAAGTGTTCTAGACTGCCGAGCCACCTCACTGGCCCTGTTCTTTTCTCTCTGTTTAGCACAGACCAGGACCTGCAGTGTTGGCTTACAGAGTGATGAGCACAGAGGGCATCCTTGTCTTGTGCTCACTCTTGAAGGGAATATGTTAAAAGGTTCACCACTAAATTCAGTAAATGCTTACTGGAGGTGTTCACAGTCTTTCTCCAAGAAAGTTCCCCATATTCTGAACTTTTAAAGAAATGTATGTATATCTTCTTCCCACCCTGTCCTGAAGGCCTTTGCATTGAGCTATATTCCTAGCCCATTAAAAAAGAAATTAAGCAGACAGCACACCCTTTTTAATCCCAGGACTGCAGGAGGCTGAGGCAGGAGGGTCAAACATTTAAGATATTTGTTTGTTTTATATGTACATTGGCATGTGTCAAATATTGAAAAGTAAAGCATGAGACTTTTAGACCTGATTTTGGATGCAATAAAGAATTAGAAAGGAGACTTTGCAGTTTCAAAGCAAAAATATAAACACGGGTGAAGAAGAGATCATTGGAGAAGAAGGGGCTCACTGGGTTGCTTTATTTATGTCATAAGCACAGAGATGAGGGTCAGCAATGAGAGTAAGTGGAGGGCAGTAGGGAGAGGGGTTACCCCAGCCTTGAGGTTGGGCCTTGGCTTCAGTGGGGTAGGTGGGCTGGAGAGCATATATCATTCCTTTTGACAGTGGGATTAAAAGATTACAGGAGGACTGGGAGATGGCTTGGTGGTCTAAGTACTTGCCTGGCAAACACAGTGGACCTGAGTTCTATCCCTGGCACTGCGTGCTGTGCTAGCCCCGGAACCCCAGTTGGCTGAGACAGGAGGAATCTGCAAGTCTAAACTGTGTAGAAAGACCCTGTATATATAGATTGCATGAAAGACTGATGATTTATATGAGGGAGATCATGTTGATATAAAAGGAACTAAACTCATGTTGGCGTTTTAGGCGCTAGAATGGGCATTCTCAAGCCCCTGTGTCTGGAGGCCGTTGGCCAGGGAAACCAGTGCCTCTCCTTGGGCTCTGTGTGCCTGTGTGTGATACTGGGGATGTGAGGAGCATCGCCAGCAACTTGAAGGTAAGGGGCCAAGAAGCTGCAGCTTGCCAGGGATTGGAGAAGGCTCCCAGAGTGCTGTTCTCCTGCACTGCTGCGGCACTTGGTCACTCCCAACATGTAGGTTCCACTTGTGCAGTTTTGCCATATCTATCAATCCTTTATACCACTAATTTGATATCTTTATTTAAATTTACTTTTTTAACAACTAGCTTTCTGCTTTAATTCTTATTATTTTATACCTACTTTTTATTCATTGTCTTAATCCTTGTAATCATTGATTGAAATGCTGCTTATACTTGTCTCAGATTCCAAAGTGCACCTGACTAGCATAAGACAGGACATATATCTACCCACTCTTATTTTGGTACAACTAGTGGAATTCTCTAGCTCCAAGAAACACTGGCCAGGATGCCACAGCAATTCACTGCTGTCACTTGGCCTCGGTCAGGATAGCATATCCTTAGGAGTTGATACCTATAGAGAGCCCTTCCTGGTCCTCCTCTTAGTCCAGGAAGTTTATATTTGTAATTCCATGGGAAAACTAGTTAATTGTAATCTACCACTTCTAGTGCAACCTATGCTGAGAATGAAGACACCAAGGCACATTTATATTTGTGGGAATCAGGGGGTCTTAAGTCTATTTGGGATAATGTTTAACCCAAACAAAGGCTGGGATGCAGAGCTGAACCTGGATTTTATTAATTTGTGAAGAAGGGAGTAGCTTGAGGATGAGTGACCGTGAGAATAGCAGGAAATAGGTGAGGGCCGTTGAGCTGGGCTGGGTAGGAGGCCTGACACCGCATCTGCAGCATGCAGAGAGAAGGGCACATGGGATGAGTGATCTTCATGACACAGCCGGGGCAGCATCCAGTGTTCTGGGGTTGGTGCTTCAGCTCTGGTCTGTTGTCTTTCATACTGAGGGAGTCATAGCCTTTCATCTCTAGGCTCCATCCCAGCTACACATGGACACAGCTCTCCTCCTGCCTCACCTTGGCTCACACATCTCAGACAGAAGCTGAACTGGGAGCTTCAAGGGTGGGAAACACTGCCCTGTGGCCCTGCTTCAAAGACTGTGCATCTGCACCATGGCGGGATGGGTTTGCATTGCTTAAAGCCAGTTGAGGAGATGAGTACAAGTCCTGGCCAGCTCTATATGTATTGGTGCTTGAAAATAGGGCTGGGTTTAACCACAATGGAGGTAACTGCTCTTCTTCCCAGGAGAGTCCTCCAGGGGCTTCCCCCACACATACAAAAGGCTGCAGACTCGTTTTTAAGTAACCTCGTGTTCCAGCAGAATTCACAAGCTTAAAGGTCCTCCTGAGGTCCCAGGGTGGAGGTCACAGGGTGCCCAGGGTGGCTGGGTATGTAAAGGTGCCTCCCTGAGTGTGCTAGATTGGCTGGGCTGGGCCTTGGGATGCACTGGGTACCATGGCCCCTATCTGTGTCTGAAGATCTTTGTCATCTCCCAGTGAGGCAGCACCATCCCTAGCAGATAAGACTCTAACAACATGGAGAAATCAGAGTGTGGCTCCTCCTCACAGCCAGTTGGGTCACAGCATCTATGGCTATTGGAGGTTGACCAGGATCCACAGTGAGGGCAGTGGGGCAAGCAGTGGGAGCACTGTGGCCCAATGGGTGGAACCAGAACACAGCCGGAAACAAAACCATCCTCTCCCCAAACATACCACAAATGTAACTGACAAACACAAGGCAATTACAGCTTTGTGAAGGGCTCCTTGAAAAGTGACAGGCAGGCGAAGAAACCCTGACCCTGCAGAAAGACTTCTGGGAAAAGATGGTGAGGAGATAAAATTCTCAGAGAGGTTAATGTAGAAGGAGTGAAGTTGAGGTAGGTAGGTCGCCTCAAATCCCAGGAAGACCCTCAGCACTTACACGGAGGGGCCTACAGCATCAAGAGGCCCTGGGTGGTCTAGGCTCTGGCCTGGCTTCTAGAAGAGGAAGGAGCATGGGAGCCCGGTAAGAGCAGGCCCCAAGGGATCCTCCCTTTCCTGTGGTGTAGATAGCAAAGGACATCGAAAGCCACAGCCAAGTTTAGTGTTTAACTGAGAGGGAGAAAGACTGAGGGTGCCCCAAAAGCAGGGCAGTGTCAGAGGTCATCAACTTCTGTAAGAGAGCAGGCAAAAGCCTGGCCGGAGATGCTGAGTGGCGGTAGCCGAGAAATCCTCCCGTTAGGGGGCAAAAGCAAGGAGTGCAATTTCCACAGTAGATGGACCAGCCCGGGGGAAAGGAGCCCAAGCCCAGCCTCCAAGGATGGTAGGCTCTGAAGAGTTCAGTGACCATGGGAGTCTAGTTACTTTTTACTTATAATTGGGCTAAAAGTATGCACAATATAAAATTGACCATCTTAGCCATTTTTAAATGTGTAGTTCAGCAGTGTCAAGTATTGTTGTGTTATTTTGCAGCCAATATCCAAACTCTTGCCTTCTTGCAAAATTGAAACTCTGAGCCAGGTATGATGGCACATGCCTTCCTGGCCCATTGCACATTTTAAACCAGCCTGGGGAACACCGTGAGCTCAAGACCACCCTGAAGTTGTCTCAAGTTCAAAAAGACTAAAAAAAAAACCCTGAAGCTCTGTACCTCTTAACCCTCCATCCCTCCCGCCCACAGCCCCAGGCAGCCGCAGTTCTACTTCTTGTCTTGTTAATGTGTGTCCTCTAGAGATCTCACACAAGCAGAGTCGCACAGTATGTGTCCTCGTACAGCCGGCTGCCTTCCTTCAGTATGACACCCTCAGAGAGCAGCACATGTGCCGGTTGCTTTTGTTCTTAAGGCTAATATTCTGCTGCCTGTGCTTCTCATTTTGTTTCCTCATCATCAGTCAGTGGACACTTAGGTTGCTTCTACTCTAGAGGGCAGTGAATAATGATCCTGTATAATTAAGTGTGCAGATAGCTCTTTAAGTCCCTGGTTTTAATTCATGCACTAGTGGATTGCTGCGTGCATACTAATTCTTTTTCAATTATTGAGAAATTGCACATTGTTTTCCACAGCCAGAAAGATACCATTTTACTTCCTGCTAACAGCTCCAAAGTTCAGATTTCTCCCCATGGTCACCAACACTTACTCCTTTCTCTGTGCTTTGTAGTAATCCTTTCATGGGTGGAAGGTGGAACCGAATTCTTAAAAGGAAGCACCAAGAAAAGAAATTGAGAATAAGAACACAATACAGGTCAGAACCAGAAAAACAAAACAAAACCAAACTCTGATAGATGTAGTGAAAAGTCCCACGACTGGCATGAGGGGGAAGCAGGCGGTAATCATAAGAAGAGATTAAAATAACTAGAGAAAAATGAGAGCCATGGAGGATGGGCAAGCCCATCCAACACACAGAGCTGAGAAAGAATGCAAAGATGTAAGGCAGGAAGATTTTTCTGAAGTGGATTAGGAACTGAGTTTACAAACCAAAAGTGTAAAAAAGGACCAAGCTAGATAGTAGGTATTGTGAAACAGGAAGAAAATGTCCAAATGAGAAGAGGAACTGGGGAGCGGAAGAGAGGAAAAGAAAAAAGAAAAGAATAGGGAAAAAAGGAAAGATTGATTGTGTAAACAGGGAGTGGAAGAGGGGTTGAAAGCAGGGGAAGAGAATGGGAAAAAAGGAATCAAGATAGACTGTGTGCAGGTACAGATTCTCTGTGTTGAATGTGACCATTGTGTACATCTAGAATGTACCACTAAACTTTATTAATTATAAAAACAGAAAGAAGCCGGGCATGGTGGCTCACGCCTGTAATCCCAGCACTCGGGAGGCTGAGGCAGGAGGATTGGTGTGAGTTCGAGACCAGCCTGGGCTACAAAAGTGAGCGCAGGACCAGCCTCAACTGCATAGCGAGACCCTGTCTCAAAAAGACAAAAAAATAAAAAAATAAAAACAGAAAGACAGAGAGATGAAGGGAGGGGAGAGGAGGGGAGAGCAGAGGGTAGGGGAGGGGATAGGGGAGGAGATAAATAAAAACTCTTAACTGTAGTCAGAGCACAGACTGCATCCCAGGCAAAACTCCGATGGCAAAGGTACCCTGGTCTAAAGCCTCATTGCTGCGAGCCCAGACAGAAATATCAAAGAATATAAAATGTTAGGTAACCAAGTTGGCATCAGAGTTCACCACACTGGCATTCTCTTCCAGAAAATAGGAGTAAGGCCCACACACTTGTAACAGGCATAGAGTTCCCTATATACCAGTGAGTTATAATTCAACAGTACAGTATTAAACATATGAAACTGTCTTCCTATCTGTGAAGGGATTACTCCAATGAAGGCAGTTGCAGTCTTGACCTGAAAGGACTTAAAGAGGAGAGCAACCCTGAGCATTTCTAGAGAAAGACCAGTCTATGACGAAATTGACCAGTTGACTCCAATCAAGACTCTAGATCCAGGAGTAGAAAAGCCATAGCTTAAAACCAGTAATGACAGCAAAACCACTGTGGAGCAGTCACCCCTTATAATGTGGTCTTCAGCGGCATGGGGGTGGGGAATATGATGAGGACAGTTGCTATAGAAATGTAAGTATTAGGCTGTGAGAAAAATGATGTAAGTAGCAAAAATCAAGAGATGTGAAGGCAAGCAGAGGGTATGTAAAGTGGTAATTATAAAGCATTTGTAGCATATGAAAATGGTTAGTCAACTTAAGTTTTCCTAATTTCCTGTTACATCACAATTATTTATTTTTAAGCATTTAACTGCTAGTCAGAACAATATTCAATTCATTTTCTTCTTTCTTCTGTTAAATTTATACAACACTAAATAGCTTTTATTCTAGAAGAGCTCTCATATTATCCTTTGGAATGAGACCATTTGTACCTGTCTTTCTTTGAACTGTATATATACGGAAACAGATGTCCACAGTATCATTTACCAACTGTTAACACCACGGTGGGCTATTAGACGATGTGCTTTTTCTTCTTTGTACTTTTTTTGCTCTTTGAATTTTTAATTTACTCATATTTTATGAAAGCCAAAAAAGCATTACTGCCAATGTAAAATACTGCTTAGTGGTACATCATTATTGTAATTGGTTCTTAGTTCTTTTCAGATCGTAGTTTTGACAGCAGCTAGGGATGGAGGCAGCCTAGAGCTCGACAACCCATAAATGCATGAGGAAGTACGGCATATATAAGCCCTGGAGTACTGCTCAGCCATGAAGATTGGTGTCCTGTCATTTGCAGTAGAGTGGACGGAACTCAGGGACATGATGTTAACTAAACAAGTCACACCCAGAAAGACAAGCAACACAAATGCTCTCTTGTATGTGGAGGCTAAAAGGTGGCTGTCTTGAGAGTGGAGTTGCGGTCCTTGAAGATTGGGGATGCCAGTGTGGGGAGGAAGTGTAATTTGCTTAGTGAGCTCTGTATTATCCCATGGAACCCCACTGGTGTGTGTGTGTGTGTGTGTGTGTGTGTGTGTGTGTGTGTGTGTATGTTAACCAAATGTATAAAAGTAAAAACTTACAGTGCTGACAAACACCAGGAAAAGCTCTGCACAGTGTTTGTGACTTGTCCCTAAGGCACTGGCAGTGTACTGTGTAGAGACCTAGGAACAACAGGGCAGAGATGGTGGAAGACATCAAGCCCTTGGCCTTCCTCTTAAAGGAAACAAGCAGGCCAGGGGTGTGAAGTGGCCGGACCCAGATCCTGTGATGCAGAGCCTAACCTATACCCAGTGCCATCATCTTGCAGTTCAGAGGTCCCCTCAGACCCTGCCTGTGGCTGCTGCAACCTCTGGCTGCAGCTGGTGTTATCAGGCCTCAGGCAGGCTGGGATC
Source organism: Myocastor coypus (assembly GCA_004027025.1). NCBI lineage: Eukaryota > Metazoa > Chordata > Mammalia > Rodentia > Myocastoridae > Myocastor > Myocastor coypus. The sequence continues at coordinate 35,035 of PVJA010012635.1, read as the reverse complement.
TAGGTTAGGGAGTCCAAGTACAGCCTCTCTTGTCCTCTACAGCATCTACCTTTATTCTTGAAGGCTCAGCCTGGATGCTCAGGGCCACCCCATTGCCTCAGCTCCTTCTGCTACCCTCTCTTCCTGCTACCTTGGGCCTCTGTGGCTTACTCTTTTTGCAGGGAGCCTCTCTGATTAACAAATGGGCCTCTCTTAGCATGTTTCCTGCTGAAGCACTGGAAGAGGGGAGCCGTTTGGTTCACACACCCTTCCCTCCTTGCTCCTCTGCCTCTATTATTATTATTATTGGTAGTAGTAGTAGTAGTAGTAGTAGTAGTAGTAGTAGTAAAGTAGTAGTAGTAGTAGTAGTAGTAGTAGTAGTAGTAAAGTAGTAGTAGTAGTGGAACAGTAGTAGTAGTACTAGTAGTAATAACACTGGGAATCGAGCTCAGGGCCCTGTGCTCACCAGGCAGGTGCTCATGCCCTTGTATTGCTTCCGCTATGCTGACAGCTCCTGGGAACCAGCTCAGGTGCATGGTGCATCCCAGTCGTTCACCCCGTCCTTCCACCCTCCCTTGCCTCCATACCCCGGTCCCCTTCCCTTTTGCCAAATGCCCACCTCCCTTTTCCCTGTAAGTCAGATGTGCAAGCTTAAATTGAGTGTGGCTTCTCTTATAAGAGACCCTGAATCTAAATAAAGAGCTCAATGAAAGGTAAATGAAGGACGCTGGGGAGACAAAGGGTGTGCCCTAAGCGCGATGCCTAGTTGTACTGAGCAGCTCTCAGGAGGGCCAGGCTGCACCATGCCACATGGAGCAGAGGTGTCCTGGTCTCCAGTCCCCACAGTCCCCACCTCTGCCCCTGTCAGGTCACCCTCAGGTCGGTGTGTTCGCTGCCTCTGTTTACCTATTCTTCTTCTTCTTCCCTAGGTGATCAGCTGCCAGGGGTCTCCTCACACATCCTCAACAGCTGCCCGTCAGACCAGCAGATCAACCAGCTGGCCCAGAAGCTGGGTGCTGAGTGGGAACCCCTGGTGCTGTCGCTGGGGCTGTCGCAGACGGACATCTACCGCTGCAAGGCCAACCACCCCCACAACGTGCAGTCGCAGGTCGTGGAGGCCTTTGTGCGCTGGCGGCAGCGCTATGGGAAGCAGGCCACCTTCCTGAGCCTGCACAGGGGCCTGCAGGCGGTGGAGGTGGACCCAGGGGTGCTGCGGCACGTGCTGGAGTGAGCTGTCCACCCCAGGGTGAGCCCTGCACCCCTGTTCACTGGCCCTCAGAGAGGGTGAGCCGGTTTACTCCTTTCTTTTCAGTGACCCCTCGATGGAAAGAGAAAACAGGATTTCTCCCTAATGTTGAGAGACCAGGTTAGCCAGGTGTGCTGGTGCGACCTGTAACCCCAGCTCTCTGGGAGGCTAAAGCAGGAGGATTGAAAATTCCAGCCAGGTGGAGCAATTTAGTAACTTAGCAAAAGCTCTGTCTTAAAAATTTAAAAATGTTTAAAGGACCAGAGATGTCACTCAGTGCAAAGGCCTTGAGCATACTTCCCAGTACCAAAAATAAAGTAAAAACAAATGCCATGCTAGCAGATCTCCACATTATCTCAGCAGCCTGTCATTTTCAATTGCTTGAAGATTGCATACCTGTAACTGTGCAGCTTTAAGCTGTGTGGTTACCTTTTAATAGCCCAGAAAATCATATTCATTCAAAAAATTAAAGACCATGGCATTGCATTACACGCAGGTGTCCTATACGTACATCATTTTTGTGTTGCCTGGAAGCTGACCTGTGGACTTCACTATTCATAATGATGATAATAAGGAATAAATTACTATATATAATGTGTCCTTTTCATGAGAAAGTATTGTGTTTTTTTTTCTTTTTTCCTCATTCTTATATTGCATAAATTAAGGGTATAAAATTACAGTCATCAGTTCTTTAGAACAGAATTGTTAGCAACAGGGAAATGGCAGTTTACACTGGTTAAGACAAATAGCACAGGTAGGATGTTTTTTAAAATGTGAAGCTCCCGGAAAGAGTAAGGGCCAGCACGAGTATCCAAGATGGTGATTTTTCAAAACCTACGATGAGGCTGGGTGTGGTGGTGCATGCCTGTGCTCCCAGCACTCCAGAGGCTGAGACAGGAGGATGCTTCTGAGTTTGAGACCAGCCTGGGCTACAAAGTGAGCCCAATACCAGCCTGAGCTACATAGCAAGAGCCCGTCCCAAAAAGACAAAACAAAACAACACATGCACCTTTGACACTGTAATGATGGAGGTCAGCACTCCTGAGGAGGGAGCTGGCCTCACCTGCCCTGTCTTCCACAGGACATAGTGTTTCTGAAATGCCTTCCTATTCTGTGGCTTTTTCATACATGTGGTCTCACTCCAACCACTCAGCCATCCTGGGAGCAGGTGGGCAAGAGGCAGAGTGGTCTTTCTGGTAAGAGCTGAGTCCTGCGCCTTTGTGCGCTGCCCCTGGATGCCCTGCCCAGCTGCGCCTTGTGGTGTCTCCTCCCTCCTTTCAGGCTTAGGCAGCTCCAGTCCTGCTACTCTCCGCAAGGTACGTCACCTTGGGCACCTCACTTGTACTCGCTGTGCCTCAGTTTCCTCCTGGGTGGAATGGGGAAAGATCGGCCCCACCTCTGAGATCTTCCTGATGATGAAAGCAGTGAGGTCAGTCCTCCAGAGTGGCATCTGTCATTTTGCTGGTAGCTGAACTCACAGGTCACAGACCAAGTACACAGCGGCCACGGACGAGGACACTCTAGGGCAGTGGTGGCAGACCTATTGCACCATGCCAGCAGGACGCACAGCTCTTCTAGTGTACCAGTTAGACTGTCCTAGGCCACCCAGTAGCCGAGCACTCAGCTTTATCTTCAGGGTTGGCACTTGGCAGTTAGTAAGTAGGCTTGGGGTTGCAGTTTGGGTCCTCATCTGTTTGCTATTACTGCTGTAGGAGTTGATGCACTTATTGCCGTACCTTAGCATGTTCTGTGATGCATTACCTTTACAGTGGTTCCCTCCCATGCTCCTGCCCCCACCCCCGGATTTATGACAGTGTCTACAGGGTCTGGGTGTAGAGTCTTGCTACGTAGATTGAACTTGTAGCAGTTCTCCTATTTTCAACCTCCCAAGTGCTGGGATTATAAGCTTGCACCACTACACCCAGTCTCAATCACCATCTCAGTGCGCCCCACAGGCAGGGCCTGCACAGCACACTGGGGGTTGAACCCCAGCTGCTGCGCTCTGCCTAAGTAGGCACTTTAGTCCCCTGAGCCATCAGGCCAGCCCTCTACAGTGCGTTTAATAGAAGGACGGTGAACACCTTCCAGGCCTGACTTCTTCCGAATAATGGGATAACTAATATGTTTATCCTAACAGATTTTCTAAGGGGCAGTGCATTGCTTCCTCTATTCTGAGGATGAGTATGTACAGTGCTGGAGTTGAACATGAAGCAGACAATCAAAAGATGACAGCGGCATAGTGATGTCCTTTCAGGCCTCTGGTAACTGCTTCCACTTTAGTGAAAAGATGGCTTACTTCATATTTCATTTATTTGGAGAATTCAGTTCAGAAGGGTTAGCTAGGGCCAGCTCAGCTGTGACTTCCCATCTTTGAAAAAAATTTTAAATCATTTATTATTTATTTGGTATAGGGTCTTACAGTACAGCTCAGACTCCTAGCAATCCTCCCGTCTCAGCCTCCCCAGTGCTGGCCTTATAGGCATGTGCCACATGCACTGTCTCTGGGGCCAGCACAGTCAGTACCAGGGATTGAACTCAGGTCCTTGAGCTTTCCAGGCAGGTGCTTAAACCACCTAGTGATCTCCCCAGCCGCTATAACTTCCCATCTTGCCGCCCGGTCACAACTCATCATCTCGGGTCTGTGGCCTTTTCCATAACTGCTCGTCACTTAGGACCTCGGGCTGGTTGTTGTGCTCTTGCCCCACGGGTTTCTGCTGAGAGCTGCTGTGGCTCCTGCTGCCGCAACCAAGCCTCCGTCATGGAGTGAGCATAAATGGGCCCTCCTGCCTCTCACTTCTGCCTCTGGGAAGTGGGTCTGGTGATGTGCACAGCGCACACATGCGCTGGGCCCTGGGCTGCTGAGGTCTGGGGGCTACGAGAGCCCGGACAATTGTCACCGCCCTTAATGAACTGGGTGTTTCCACCCACGCTGGCGGTGGTGGCAGCTCCTCAGCTGCCCATGTTCTCACAGAAGCTCTGCCATCCTGCCCCCTGGCTGCATGGAGTGCTACCTCACAGCTCCCCAGAGAATCAGAGAGCCGGGGGGTCAACAGGGCTGCCCCATGGTCTCACACAGGGGAAGAGTTTGCAACTTCAGAGACCACCAACCCCTAGGAGAATTCTGAATGAGTGCAGTGGGAAGCAGGGCCTTCTTAGGGACTCAAAGCCACACAGTATAAGTCACAACTCAAAGCAGTAGTGTTGTTCTGCTTGGGTGGAGGCATGGGGGCAGTGCAAGTGCCTGTGAGTGTGCCTCCTGCCAGTTGGGAATCTGTAACTTGTATTCAATTTAGTCAACATCGCCATCCAGGTCAGCACTTTCTCATACTGAGGCCCAGCAGCTGACACCTGCATCTAAAGAGGGGAGGTTTCTGGTGGCTCAGGCTGCGGCAAAAAGAGCCAGCTCCATGCCAGCCTGCTGGTGTGGGGACCAGAAGGGTGCAGGCAGGAGTGGGGGAGGGAGAGAAGCCTATTCAGGCCACGACTCCTGAGGCCACCTCTTCTGAGTAGATAGCCCTGTGAGGCAGCTGTAAGTCCCCAAGTCTAATCATGTTCCCAAAGCCCTACCAGGAGTGCATCAGGTTCTTGGGGGGACATGCAGACATAAACTGTGGCATCAGATAAAGTACCTGTTTCTGCATCAGTTGGGAAAAATAAGGATACATGGTGGAAGACAAATAAGAATGATCTCTATTCTATTTCCATCTTCCAGAGATAATTCTCTCTCTCTCTTTCTCTCTTGTCTCTCTCCCTCTCTCCTTTTCCCTCCCTTCCTCCCACCTTCCCTCTCTTCCTGTCCTCCTCCCTCCCTCTCTCTCTTCCTCCCCTTTCTTTCTCTCCCTACGCCCACCCCCAGATTGAACCCAAGGCCTTAGTCAGACTAGTGCTGTACCAACTAAACTCCAAGCTCTAGCCCTGTCTCAGTTACTCTTCTCTCGTTGCTGGGACAAACACCCAACACCCAAAATGAGGGAAGGAAAGGTTTATTTAGCTCACAGTTACTGGAAGTTTCGGTCCATACTTGGCTGGCTCCAAGGCAGGGTGGTACATGGCAGAGGGCAACCTTTCATGGCGGCAGCTGAGAGCAAGAGAGCAGGGAGAGAGTAGCAGCAGCTCAAGCAGCTGACTTCTCTTCCTTCCTTACATCGAAGTGTGAATCACCTCCCCGGGGCAGGTGCAGCACCCACACCCACAATAATCACAGGTTCCAGAAGCCACTCCATGGCTGCATGAGGCTTTGGGGGTACACTGATACACAAACCCTAACAAGCCCCAGGCCATTTTAAAATTTTATTTTGTTGACAAATAAATATATGAGAAAATGCTGAGCATCACTGGCCATTTGACAGATGCAAATTAAAACAACACTGATATTCCCAGAAAGAATGGCTATTATCAAGAAATGAACCAATAACAAATCCTGGCAGGGCTGTGGCAGAAAAGGAACCCTTTTCCTCTGTTGGTGGGAGTGTAGACTGGTACAACTACTGTGGAAATCACTGTGGAGATTATCTTCCCAGAAGAATTAAAAAACGTCCTATCACAGTAACATATGTGCACCCATGTTCATAGCAGCACAATTTGTAATGGCTAGATCTTGGAAACAACCCAAATGCCCGTCAACCGAGGAATGGATAAAAAATTGTAGTATCTTTGTACAATGGAGTACTACTCAGCCATAAAGAAGAATTTTATAGGTGAATGAATGCAACTTGAGGCTATGCTCCTAAGTGAAATAATCATTCACACTCACATGTGACTCGATGTGTAAACATCATATTGTTTGTGAGGTGTGAGAAGCCGAAAGAGGGACTAAGGCCCCAGGTGTACAGTAGATACTGTGAAATGGGAAGAAACTATTCAAAGGAAGTGGAAGTAGGAAGAGAGAAAGAGAAAGGAAAAGGAAAGCAAAAAACACCAGACAGCCCCTCTCCTAGCTTCTCCTAGTGCATTGAAAAGAAAGGCTTATGCTCAAATCGTTTGGAAAATTGCTTATTACCATATCTTGTACTCTGAGTAACTACCTTAAGGATAGCAATGTGCAGTGTATTAACTATTGTTATTCTCCCGTAATATTATTATAAAAAGTTATTTTTCTTTTTTCCCATAATGTAAAAAAAGTTAAAAACTCAAAATTTTAAAAAACCCTCAAAATTTTATTTTGAGGCAAGATCTCACTAAGTTGCTTTATCTTCCCTTTCTCAGCCTCCCTTGTGGGAAGATTGCAAGTGTGCACCATATCCATTTTGTAACAAATATAGGACTCTATTTTACATGCTGTTTCTAGTTGGCTTGCTTTATTTATTATGAAGCTCCATATCTAATAGTATGAAAGATTTTGCCCCACCAGTGATCTCTAATGTCCTCTTGGTTTGCAGCACACTTTTCAGGAACTATTGATTTTGACAGCATCTTCAAGGAGATTAGAAGACACCCAGCTGCCAGGTTGAACGCTGGCTGCCACCCCTGGAGCATGCACCCGTGCCACTTAGCGCCACATCCCTCTTTGATTATGATTTCGTACCCTGTTCTGTCTTCAAAAGCGAAACTTAAAGCATTTTGGCTCTGTTGTGAGCTCCTTACAGCAAGATAATCCTCTACACAATGTCATTAATCCAAATAGCCCAATCTTCCATTTCTACAAAATAATGTGTTGGGGCGATGTGACAGTCACGTTTTTACCTGTTCATTCAAATTCAGTGGCACCCATATGAAGTGGCACGGGTACCTCTGTATGTTGTGCACCAACTTCTGGGGTCGGCTGTGAGAATTGCTGTTACACACACACAGCACAACACATACGTTGCTGCAGGTCTACAGGTCAGCAGCAGCAGCGTTCGGTGCCAGCGCAAATGCTTTTGTCAGCCACTGGCTCAGCACTTTCTGAATGGCTCTTTATGTTTGCTCATTATTATGAACAAATGATGCAAGGGACTTTTGTGTTGCTAAATTTCTGTGTTTATCTGAGGTGAGGTGGACTGACTCCTTTCTGTCTGACTTTCCTCTTTGCTGGGGCAGCAGAAAGTGCAGCATTCCCAACTGAAAGGAGGCGCAGTTTTACCTTTACCTTTGCCATGGCCAGCTGAGCTCTGGCCTGGCAGATGCCTCTGCTTGAGGGACTGGAGGGCTGCGCTGGCCTCTCTGGTGTATTTGGCCAGAGGAGCAGAGGACCCGGAGTGGCACGAGTGGCCAAACCGTAGGCTGGGCTTCTCTCACTTGGTGGCGGGGTCACACAGGCAGCAAGAAGCAAGTCCCACTTGTCTGCTGGGGGCCAGCACCTCCTTGTGGCTGTGGTTCATCTTGGGGAGCTCTGATCCTTGGAGCATCACTTCCTGGCTCCAGTGAGGAAGAGGGTGCACTGCTCAGCCTCCTGGAGAAACTTGTCACCTTGGCTTTCCTGATGGGGACTCAGCTGTCCTCAGCGTCACAGGAGCTGGGGACCTCACTGTTGCTGAGGCTGGCTGTGGTACCTTTGGGAGAGCTCTGGTACTTATCTTGAGCATTGATTCCTGGCTCCAGTTCAGACCCTCAGCCTACTAGCACAGATCCTTCATCTGGCTGGCACAGACTTTCTGGCTCTACCACTGACCTTTGGGCCTTCCCAGTGCAGTTCCCTGAAATAGGCTGCAGGAGAACTGTTGTGTGCTTTTGGCCTCCAGCTGGACTCACGGGAAGCACTGTTGGGGGCTCTAGGTCTTTAGCCGGACTCAAGCAGAATGTTACTATGGGATCCAGGCCCTCAGCTGGAGTAGACAGATTTTCTACACTCTGTATATGAGCCTTTGGGTGACTACTAGAAAATAGTTCTATAAAATATGTGTCCTGTACTGTATTGTTCCCTTTGCAAAAGCCCCAAACTGTGACAATAATCAACAGAAAAACTCAGTCCCTGCCACCTGATGTCCCCTGTTAGGCCCAGGAGACAAACATGAACCTCCAGGCACAAAGGGATGCTGCTGGGTCCATGCTCCAGTACTGAGCTGCACGGCTCGGCTCAGGGCAGGGGCTCCCTCTGCTTAGCTTCTCAGGGGCTGGGTGGCCAAGAGAGGAGCACAGCGCCATCACTGGAGAAAGTTGCCCCACCTTTCTGTGCTCATCTCCTCCCACATAGGGTATGTGCAGAACCACACTTACCCATACAGTGACAATTCCAGGAGACACAAATGGCATGTGCTTGGAACAGTGCTCCACATGGGAAATGCTTTGCCAGGTTGTGGAGTTCAGTTATTTTGACTGTGAGGTTTTCTTTCTTGCTCTAGTAGTCTTCACTGTCCCAAGGCTCTGAGAGGTGTGAGGGTAGAACCAGCAGCTCCTGCATGCTTCTGTCATGACAGTAGAAAGGGCCCAACCTCCAGGGCTAAGCAAAGGCAGGGAATGAGAGCGAGAAGCAGCCTCCTGGCCGTGCTCGGCATTGGGCCGCAACTCTGATCTGGCACTTGACTCTCATTAATGAATCTCTACAGTCCCAGCACAAATTCTCATTGATTACAAAATGCTATGTGAGTTACTGGAGCTCCAAAGATAAATACAGCACAAACCCTGCCATGCAGGATCCCAGCCAGACAGGGAGGCAGCTACAGAAGCCAGGTGCTGTGATACCAGCCAGCACAGAAAGGGGAACAATCAAGGCAGCCACAGAGGAGGTGACACTTCATCTGGGCCTTTGTAATCTCTGCCCTGGCTAGCATACTGGTCCCCTTGGAGGACATTAATGGTCAGCAGAATTTCATTGCATTGATTCTACATCCCAGCCTGACAAATGGTGCTCCCCGCTGGGGGACTGAAGGGTGAACACCCCTCCCAGGTGCCAGCAGGGAAGCACTGGTTTGTTAAGTTTTATAGTCAGAATCAGACTTCTGGATTTAGGTATCAGCTATGTTTTGGAGTTTTGGTGTTTTTTTTTTTTTTTTTTTTTAATGCAATTCCTGGTCTTTTTTCCTCTAAGACACATTAGATGTTGCTGGCATATGATGAATATTTTTTATTACTTTTAATAAGAAATAACAATGAGATAGTTTCAAAACAGAGTAGTACAACCACAATAATTAATATAGTGCATATTGTGTTTTCACAGTTATTCAAAGTACAGGATGCAAACATAATTTTTCTATTCACTACTGGTACAAAAATTTCTTCTCATTGAACTAAGAGAAAGTAGTTGTATACACTGTTATGCTTTATGTCTAGTTGTCCCCACAAAGCCTCATGCAATCAAGTCTCTAGATTTTGAGACTTGATTCATGATCCCTTGGATTATGTGTTTTAAAACTGATGGGATTATGGTCTGAGTACTTCTGGGATTATTGGTGTAGCCTAAGGCAGATAGGCTGAGGCAGAGAGCCTGAATGTAATATAAAGACAGACACAGAGACAGACTAGGGCTGTTGCTCTGCTGCCCTGATTGGTTGGCTGCCTCTGTCATCGTTTTGTTGCTGTTCTGCTGCCATGAACTGGATGCTCCTTGCCCTGTTCCACTCAACCTTGGGCCAGCCAAATATGGACTGAAACCTCCAGTAACTGTGAGCTAAATAAACCTTTCCTTCCTTCATTTTGGGTGTTGGGTATTTGTCCCAGCAATGAGTAAAAAGAAAATAAGATAACATAGTCCAATATTCCGTAATAGTAGTAAGTTATTGGCAGAACTGGAAATGTTGGAATAAGTTGATTTAAGCCTTTTATGGCCCAGCATACTAATCTAGCTTTATTTTTTATACCTCATGGTTAAACTTTCCTGCTGGGTGGTTAAGGGCAAGTTTAAGCATGACCTGAATAACAAAACATGTAACTTTTATATCTCCCAAGGTCAACAAAATCCCCTCAGGATTTATCTTGAACCCATGTACAGCACTTTGTAGAACTGTTGTCAGTGTCAGCCATATGGATGAGTTGTGGCCATTGCTTGACCAGTTTGCTTTCTGTGAAAGCCTGAGGGAATGTATTCTCTCTAGGTGACTCTTCTTAGGCACACTATACATCATTATTCCCTTCCTTTTGTGGTCCCATACTCTCCTTGAACAGAAAATTTGGGACATCACTGAGTTACGAGATGTTTCAGTGCAGGTTCTCTTATGACCTGAGTCCTCACTGACCAAAATGACCTGAATTCCATGAATGAGAACAGAAAGAGTCCACCAAATAGGGCAACCAATTAAACACAGGAGAAAAAGGGGTAAACAGTGGTAGGTAAAAGATATGTCAATCATAAGTCAGTACATTTCAATTATAATCATCAATGTAAATAGACTTAATTCTGTAATTAAAAGAAATAGGCTGGCAGAATGGTTTAGGAAGCAAAATCCAACAATATGCTGCATACAAGAAACACACTTAACTCATAAAGAAATTCACAGGATAAAAGTCAAAGGATGGAAAACAATACTGCATACTACATACTACATGCCCCAACACCTGAGAAAAAAGCAGGGATAGCAATCCTATTTGCAGGCAGTCTGAACTTCAAACCAAGATTGACCAAACAAAATAATGAAGGCCACCACATACTGCTTAGGGGAAAAATTCAACACAAAGTGGTAACACTCATAAAAATGTACATGCCCAACATGGGAGCACCAAGTTATATAAGACAAATCTTAATGAAGATGGAAAATATCTAATACCACTATCTTTTTTTAAAATATTTTTATTTATTTATTTATTTATTTATTTTCTTGTTTCAGAACCTTTGTTTGTTTATTCACTCATTTTTATGGCCGGCTCAGCCTGCTCCGAGGGCAGGGCTGGCGCAGCATGTGGTGCCGGGGATCGAACCGCGGTCCCTGAAGCTGCCCAAGCTTTCCCAAGCAGGCGCTTTAGACCACTGAGCCATCCCGCCAGGCCCCCTAATACCACTATCTTAACAGGAGACCTTAACACCCTTTTATCCCCAAAAGATAGGTTAAGCAGACAAAATATTAGCACAGCAGTAGTACATCTTTATCAGATCTTGAAACAACTGAACTTAGTGGACATACACAGAGTGTCCCGCACAACCACTTCTGAATACACATTTTTTCAGCTGCAAATGGGACATTTTCTAAAATAGACCACATACTAGTCCATCGGTCATACTTACATATATGCAAGAAAACAAATTATCACATGCATATTATCCGACCACAGTGCAATGAAACTGGAGATAAATGACAAAAGAAACAACAAAAACCCCAGAAATACATGGAAGTTAAACAACCCCCTTCTCAGCAACCAGTGGGTTATAGATGAAATTAAATAAGATGTTAAACAATATCCAGAATTTAATCAAAATTCAAACATAACCTACCAGAATTTATGGGATGCAATAAAAGCAGTTCTTAGAGGGAAATTTATAGCTGTGAACTCACACATTAAGAAAACTGAACGGGAACAAATAAATACACATATGCTACACCTAAACTGTCTAGAAAAGGAAGAGTAAACCAAACCCAAAGCCCAAAGATGGGAGGAAATTACAAAGATTAGAGGAGAAATTAGTTCAATTGGGGAATATTTTAACATAAAAATTTACTGTTTATTACTTAAAAGTATAAACAGCTCAAAAGAGCACGAAGATCTGTGTTGTTGGCATTTGCTATTCTTACAGGAAAATTAGAATCCCACAAAGAGACAGTTCAGCCAATTAAGCTTTGTCTTTGTTTTGTTAAACTCAAGCAAAACATGGGCAACAGTTCTGATAGCTGTTGTTAACTGAAAGCTCAGTCTGTGAAATCTGAAAGCTCAGGTTTGAGCATGTCTCAGTTACTCTTCTCTCATTGCGGGGACAAATACCGAACACCCAAAATGAAGGAAGAAAAGGTTTACTTAGCTCGCTGTCCATACTCGGCCAGCTCCAAAGCAGCCTGGCGCCTGGCACATGGCAGAGGTCAGCAGTTCATGGTGGCAGAACAACAGCATTTGCAACAGAAGCAACAACAGAGAGAGTCTGTCTGTCTGTCTCTCTTATATTACCATTCAGGCTCTCTATCTCAGGCTACATGCTTCGGGCCACACTCATAATCCCAGCAGTCCTCAGATCCATAATCCAATCCTTGGATCACCCATAATCCCAGTGGATCATGAGTTAATCTCAAACTCTAGAAGTCACCATCCCATGACTGCATGAAGCTTTGAGGGGACAACTAGAAATGAACCATAACAGTGCTTTGTTATGACTCATGTCTAGTTGTTCCCCCCAAAGCCTCATATAGTCATGAGGTGGAGACTTCTAGAGTTTGAGATTAATTCATGATCAGTGCTGGGGTTATGGGTGTGAGTGCTACACCTGCTCTGGGGTGGATAGCCTGAACACCGTATGGGGGAGGGAGAGAGGCTTGCTAGCCATGGCTTCTCCCTTTGCTCTGTGCTGTTTTCCACAGCAGTGAGCTGCTACCCTCTGCCATGTGCCTCAAAGTCAGCCATGTATGGACTGAAACCTACACTAACTGTGAGCTAAGTAAAGCTTTCCTTCCTTAATTTTGGGTGTTGGGTATTTTGAAAAGTAACTGAGACAAATGCTAAAAACAAACAAACGAACAAAAACAGTAATGCTTTCATTTCATCTTCATATCAGTCAATAGCCAGTGCTGTTATGGTTGTCAGATTACATTCTTGATGTAATATTTGTGAAAAATATTACAGATATTTCTCATTTAATGCCCTACCTATTTCATGATAGCTCAGACCTAATGACCTGATGCTCAGACTTATGACCCCCATCTCTCATTTTTTGGTGAAGTTCTGTACATCTTTTTTTTTTTTCAAAAACATTATATTTAGTATAGGGCCTTCAGAGTTTCACTACACAGATCAGATTCTTAGTGATCCTCCTGTTTTCAGCCACCCAAGCACTGGGATCACAGACACACCATGACTCCCAATCTCAGTCACTGCCTCAGCATGCCCCAGGGTTGGGGCTGGCATGGCATGCCAGGGATCAAAACCCAGCCCCTGAGCCTGCCTAAGCAGGCACTTTAGTCTGCTGAGCTATCTGGCTGGCCCTACATCTTTAAAAAAAATATTTTATTTATTCATTTGGTACAGGATCTCACTATGCAGCTCAGACTTGCAATGATCCTCCTGTCTCAGCTTCCCTAGCACTGGGATTATAGGTGTCACCACTGTGTCTGGTCTCAGTGGCTGGCTCATCTTGAGGCTGGCATGGAATGGGGCACCTGAAATTTGAACGCGGGTCCTTGTACTTGCCAGGTAGGCACTTAGACTGCTGAGCTATCTACCCAGCCCTGTACATCTTGTTTATAATATCTCAACATCTTTTTTATTTTTATTTTTATTTTTATTTTTTGATACCAGGGATCAAATTCAGGGCAGGCACTTATGCCACTGAGTTATGTCCCCAGCCTCTCCCATCTTTTTTCACCTTGTGTATACAATACTGTGATTTTTTTTTTCTGATTGTACTATGAGCCTTTGACTTATACCTAGCCTAACTTGGGCTATGACTAGAATTTAAGCTTTAACTTACAGCCAGTCTTCAGTTATGACCTGAATGCTGGCCTCTTATGCTTCCTCATGGTCAGATATAGATTTAACCCTTAAAGTGCTCTGAAGAAATATTGCAGCATCATTTCCTGTATGGGGTTAATTGAGAAACCCTAGACCAATGTCTCTTTAAGGACCCTGAGATCTGCTGTGTACAGGAAAGAAATTTTGAAAGCTGTGTAGAGGAGCCTCAGCCTTCAACCAACAGCCTGAGTTACAGCCAGCCCTGGAGAACAAAATGAATTTGTAAGTCCAGGGACTGATGAAGTTTTATGTTCTTTTATACACTATAGCACTCATGTAAGAGAAAAAATAAAAGCAAAGTTATCAAGTTGGCATTTCCTTTAGCTATTTCTTTGTTCTCAGTGTTATAGAGGGCATACTATATACACTTCCTCATTTGGCAAGGAAAAGAAACACAACTTAGTCACCAAATGAGTACTGTCTCTACTAGTTTTTCTCTTGGTGACACATAACACTCCCCTTATCTTCTAGGAGATAAACTGAGTTTGTGTGGGCCTTGCCAATACCAAGATCTTTGGCATGATTTAGCTCAGTGATCATCCCAGGCCTAGGCTGAGTAACCAGATAGCATCCAGATGAAGTATGCTCTGTGGTACATGACTATGAGCTTGCTGTACCTGGCCAAAGATCACCATCTCCATGGGGGGTGGGGTCTGTCCTGGGCATATATCTTTGAAGGATTAGAATATCTATATTCATTAATGGTTCTTCTCCATTTAGAGGAATAAATCCTTTCCTTTAAGAATATTAGAGTGCTGGTGAGATAGCTCAGCAGACTGAGTGGATGCTCAGCCAAGTGCAGGGACTAGGGTTTGATCCCTGTCACCACAGGACATGCTGGTTCCAGCCCCAGGCATGCTGAGCTGACCACCAAGACCAGGCATGGTGGTGCAGACCTGTAATCCCAGCTCCAGGGAGGCTGAAAACAGGAGGATCACTATGAGTCCAAGCTGTGTAGTGATATCCTGTACCAAATACATTTTTAAAAAGAAAAAGAACGTTAGAGAGCTGTGTAAACTTTCTTTAGAAAAACAAATATATTCATGTACATATTTAGCATATAATGTTGTGAAGATTGTCAGTGCATCTGAATCCCTGAGTTCAACTCAAGAACACCAAATGTGCAAATTACCAAGGGGCCTGTAGTATCAAACTTTATCAACCTCTAGAACTGGCTGGTCATATTCTGACTTTTATGTAGTATTTGGAAGCTTTGTGACCCATAGAATGGAGCTAAGTGTCTCTGTTGGTTTGCACACAGTATGAAGGGCTTGACTGGGCTGCAGAAGAAAGGTGGAGACACTTGTATAAATCCTGGTCTCTATCAGCTGACTGAAGGTCTTTTCCCCAATGAGAAGGTGAGCTAGTGACCCTCTTGGACCAATCTCTTGGAAATACAAGAACTTGTAGACCTGCAGTGAATGACAGCCTCTCAGGACTACCTGCCTCTACTTCAACTCTGTAAAACTAGAGTCCCGAGGCAGGGAAGAAATGTATGCCTAGCACACTTGGGTGAGCTGATTTCAGAAGGCAATTACATGAAGCACCACATTTACTTTATACATTTGAAAATTATTTTCAACAATCTCTTTCGTCCAGCCATCTGCTCGAATTAAGTTCCTGTTAGGCTCTGGAAGCAGTAATTATTCCTTGTTGTGAAGCAGGGCTCCACGCTGGCTTTCTGCTGAGGGAGTAGGCCCTTTGGTTGTCTGTTGTGTATTGTTAGGAGTTTTTTCATCACTCAAAATTGTCAGCTGCTGATTTTCTAGTGGAGACTATATTTAAGGCTATAAATAATCCCTCCAAACCCAAGTCTCTTTATGAGAGACAAAATATATCGGTCAATCAAGATATGATTTTATTCAGACTGTTGTAGCAAAAGCACATTCCTTGACGACGAGTGTGTCAAAGAAAAGCAAGGAGGCCTGGGGCTTCTGAAGGCAAACAAGCAAGAAAGCCACCCAGGGATCTTAAGGGATACACAACAAAGGATGGAAGAGGGCCTTAGTTCAGCACAAGTAAGGGCTAGGTGCCCTTAATCATCAATGAAAAGTTAACACATTTCCAATATGCAATGGCATAAGATAAACAACACTACCATTCTGAAAGGTACAAATGGGGATAAAAAGCACTGGGACCAAAGAAAGTCCAAAATCCAGCAAGGCAGACATTAGGTCCTGTCATTCGATATGGAACATCTGAGGAAATCTGTGGTAAGCTGTGATTTCCAAAAGGCTGGCCGGGCGTGGTGGCTCACGCCTGTAATCCCAGCACTCGGGAGGCTGAGGCAGGAGGATTGGTGCGAGTTCGAGACCAGCCTGGGCTACAAAAGTGAGCTCAAGGCCAGCCTCAACTGCATAGCGAGACCCTGTCTCAAAAAGACAAAAAAAAAAAAAAAGGCTGGGGTGGCTCCACCCCTACAGCACTTCCTATAGTTGTAGCTCCCATGAATTCTCTCTTGGGCTGGCTTTGCTCCTTCCTTGCAGATTTCCTCAGGCTATCTACATTTCTGGTATTTTCAACATTCTGGGGTCTCCACTGTACCTTTGCCTTCTTTTTTATAGCTTCACATACTGCCCTTTCAGGGTCTCACTGCTTGGCCTCTGAGGCCCCCTTCTAAAATCTGGATAGTTTTTTTTTAACTTCACAGCTCTTGCATTCGGCATGTATCTAAAACCAGCATCACATGAATGATGCCAAAGGCTGCTGTCAACTGGAGCAGTAGCTGAACTGCCCTCTCTCTTGGCTGTAGGAGTCAAATGCCTGGATCACTGAACACTCTGAATCAAATTTTGAGGGGACAAATGCTCTATGCCACTGCCATTCTGGAACCTGGCGTGGTCACTGCTGCCATTCTGGAACATGGAGTTGTGTTACTTTCTTCTCAAAACAATCTTTCAGTTTCGCAGTTTTGAGATTGCGAAGGATGGAGACTTGCTGTGATGCCTTCAGACCACCTTTTATGTTGTTATGTTCCTTCTTGGCAATCAAGCTCTTCTCAGCTCTATCTTTTCAATCCATGGCTTTTCTGGGGCTTCCTTTCTGGCCAGACTCACAACATTTTGAATCATCCCACTGGACTCTTTGCTTTTGATTCTCGACATAAATCTGGCTAATATCCCCCAACAATAGCCGTGCCACTGCCTCAACATTCGATTGCCAAATTAGAGTTCCATCCTTAATCTCAGTCTCAGGCAATGTCTCTGGACATTAGAAGGAAGATACACCTTTTTCTAAGCCATAAAACACATCATCTGGAGTCCAATAGCCAATGTAGTCCTTCTTCCCAGTAGTAAGCTCCTCATCTTGGTCTTTACCAGTAGGATTTCTATCAGCCTTCTGGTCTTCTGGGCTCTGACCAAAATCTCCTATACAAAGTAGCCCAAGACATTCCAGCTCTACTCTTTCAGATGGCATCTCTGAGCTTTTCCAAGTTCTCCCTATAAGGCATTTCCAAGGGTTCTTGAACCACATGGTTAGTTATAGTCACAGCAACAACCCCACTTCTTGTACCAAATTCTGTGTTGAATACTTTTCTTTTATTGCTAAGACAAAATACCCAATGTCCAAATTAAAGAGGGAAAGGCGTGTTTAGCTCACAGTTTGTGAAGGTTTCAGTCCATGCTTGGCTGGCTCCAAGGCAGAGTAGCATATGGAAGCGAGCAGTTTTCATGGCAGTAGAAAATAGCAAAAGCTGCAAGAGCAAAGAGGAAGGAGCAAAAGATCAAAACTCTTTCTGCCCTTCTATTGTATGCAGACTGCCTACCCCAGGGTAGGTGTAGTGCTCACACCCATAATCTCAGCGTTGGACCATGAATCAACCACAGATTCTAGAAGCAGTTCCCATGACATGAACCATGACAGGGGCTAAAAAAAGTTCAACATAATCAAGGTTCTATCTTTTTAGCTTTTAGAGGTTGCTGTGGTTTGCTTGTGATTTGTTCCTCAAGATTAGTCCTGAATGTGGTGATAGGGCCAGGGAGATAGCTCAGTAGAATAAGCACCTGCCTGGCAAATGCAAGGTCCTGAATTCAATCCCTGGTACTGAAAAAATAAAGATTTATAGCACTGAATGTGGAACATAGGGAAAAGTCTTAGGTCTTTGAGGACATCACTCTCAGAAGGAATTGTGCGTGTTCTCATGGAACCTCAAAATGGCTCTTTACAGAGCAAACCATAACAAGGGCAAGGCCAGCCCCTAAATCATCTCTGGTTTCCTGCCTGGCAATGTGATCTCTCCTTCCCATGGTACACTTCCCACTAGGCCTTCCCAGAGACCACATCAGCAGGGATACTCAATGTTGGGCTTTCAGTCTCTAAACCTATGGACTAAATTTTTTTTTTTATAAACTTGGCCTGACTCAGGTGTTTCACTATAGCAAAGTAAAACAGACTCATATAAGGGGCCAAAACAAGTCAGAAACAAAAGAAATGATTCTTGTAAGGCTTGAGTGTGAGATAAGATTGGAATTTTGATATCTCAATGGCCTCTCCTGTAGTAGTGTCTTGAATTTCCTCTTTCTTCAGTTTGGTCAAGAAAAGCAAATGGCCTGCATGTGACCAAAACTAAGGGAAAGGGAGCAAATCTGTTCTGATCTTTCCACAGACCTAGGATGGGTGTGCAACAGCTTTCAGCTGAGCGCAGCATGGAGCCTCTTTCTCTAACTAATGGAAGACCATTTAGTGTGCCTTTCTGAGGCGCTGCTGTGCTCTAGGCCTACATGCCAGTCAGGAAGATACAGCACTCAGTGCTGCAGCCTGAACAACCCTCCCCTCGCGGAGCTCCCTGCTATCAAGGGGAGTAACAAGGGAGCTGGGAGAGCCGATGGGGAGAGGCATTGCTTTACAATGGTTGGGCAGAGAAGGCCCCCATAAAGTGGGTAGCCTGAGTGACAGGCTGGAGGGAGGGAGAGGAGGGCATGCTGGGCCTGGATGCTTTGGGCAGAGGGAATAGTACAGTGTGTATGGCGGGGCCACTCCTGCACCTGGGGTTCCTCCAGAAGCAAACTGGAACCCTGCTCAATGTGAACTTAAAACTTTAACCAATCAAAGAAGTGGGGGTTCAATCCCTGGCACCACATGCCACGCCGGCACTGCCCCTAGACCTGCTGAGCTGGCGACTGAGACCAGGTGTGGTGGCACACATCTGTAATTCCAGCACTGTGGAGACAAGAGTTCTAGCTGCATAGTGAGACCCTGCACTGCGCATGCATGCCCACACCCACCCACCCACACAAACTGAAACAAATCCTCCCTCCAAAAAAGAAAATACCTTTAACCAATCAGAAGCCAGAAACCACCGACTGGCTTTTAACTACAATCTTTACCGGTCAGAAACCAGTAAGAAACCTTCTGCTCTAACCAATCAAACATCTTCCTCACTTGCTGCAAAGAGGCCTGTAAGTCTCCACTCCTCCTCTGGGTGGAGAGATGAACTGCTGGTGGTTGGTGCTGCCCGGTTTCTGAGTTGACGGATGTGCCAATAAACTTGTTACATGTCGCTGCGCAGGAGTGTCAAATTTGCCAGGCATTTTCAAGGAAGCCAGAGAGGGTACAGTACAGTGGGCACAACCGAGAGCAGTGGGGGTGGAGGCTGAGAATTCCGAGAGCCAGGGTGATAGGTGGCTGTAGCCTTGGACTGTGCTCTAGGTGAGAGGGAAGTGTTGGCTGATTCTGAGACTCTGTCACCTACCACATGCTCAGAGTGTCATTCCAGCTGACGTTTGAAGAGGACTGAAGCAGGGAGCCCAGGGAGGGGTGGAGACTCTGTTCTTGGTAGTGGGGACTATGCACAAACCGGCTGCAGTGAAGAGAAGCAACTGATGCCGCCTTGCTCAGCTGCCCTGCAGGAAGCAAGTACTGGCTCTCCAGCAGCCAGGATGGCCCTAGCCAGCGGCCTTTGACTGTAGTCTACTTCATGAATTGTCACCGCTGAAGAGAGCCATCTTGTCCGATGGCATCACCACCCCCAGGACCTTCAGCCTAGGTCGTCTGGGTCTAGCGCCCTGTCGTAGTTGGTACAGAGGCTCTCTGCCTCCAATCTCTGCTTAGAACAGCTCCTAAAGGCCCCACTATGCTTTGTGCCTGGATGTCCCCCCAAAGCTTCATGCACTTACAAGTGGGGCTTTAGGGAGGTGCTTGGACCATGGCAGCTGGTAGCTGACTTGTTACTGGGGGGATAGGGCTCTGGCTGGGGGAGGTGGAGCACTGTGGGCAGGACTCTGGAAGGCCTAGCATCTCCCTTTTGGGTTCCTCCCTTGGTCTCTCTGCTTCTAACCCACTGAGCCCCCTGTTGTCCTTCTGCCTTGGAACCATTCATGTACTGAACCCACACATACATTGAACCAGAATACACCTCAGCTCCTTAAGCTGAGAGTTCTGGGTATTGGGCGTTTTGTCTCAATGATGAGGAAGGTGACTAAGGCAGACCTTGTGCCCAGAGTTCCTATCGTGCAGTCCACCCAGGCCACGTTGTGATTGCCACACATGGGTGTCCTCCACACCCATGTGTCTGTAAAGCAAGTCTTTCTACAGACACACTCCTTTCTATGCCACACTGAGAAAGTCAGTGGAATTTTAAAACCAAGATTTTCCCTTCACTAGGTCAACTGGGAGGGGGAAAAAGTGAAAAGAAGGAAGGGGGCAGAGTTATGTATATACCCCCAAGCTAGCTAAGCTGATGGTATTACTTGTTTTGAAATTCTATATCAATTTTATTGGTTTCTTCTCTTGAAAATCAACAACCAAGCAACCAACCAATCAAGATTTTACTGTTTAGATTACCTAGAGAACAAAAGAAATCATCTCAAAGTTTTCAGATTCCAGTGCATGCTATCTCCAAATGGAAATGTGCAATATTTTTCAAATTTACTTGACATGGGAGCCATTTGTCCCCGACACACCTGTTAATATCTATGGAAAGATTTGTTCTACAGACACACTGATGTGGAGGATACTCAACCTTGGAGTGCAGTGGGAAAGTTAGTGGCTCACGACACCAAAGGTAACCAACACTTCTTACAGGTCGTGAATAGTATCTTGGGTGACATGCAAATGCCATTAATATGAATTCATCCTTACCATGAACAACACATGACACTAAAGGGTACTTGGAAAGAGACCCAGAGTTTGCTGGACCTTTCCTGTGAGATTCCTAAATGACCAATAAATCTGTCGTGTTCTTTCACTGTTTGACTCTGTATCCTTGCAGAGTTTCTCTGGCTGGTATCACACTGCACGTAGATCAAGCAACAAGTTATGCTGCTTGTTCAGCAGGCAGTGGGAACTCCCTGCAGGTGGCCTCAGCAGCCACCTGTAAGGCAAGCAGGAAGGAACTGGTTTTGCCCCATACTAGTATCCCAAGCAGGACAGCCATCTCCTGCCCTGGGCTTTGCCTCGCTGTCCCTGCTCTTGCCAGGACCCGCTAGGTCTCTGCTGTCTTCTCACATACCTGTTCTGCTTCCTCCACTCTGTCACTGGTAATGAAACTTTGCTTCTACCTCCTTTCATTCTGCTTCAAAAAATATCAGAAAACAACCCTGTGTTTGTTTTTCTAGCAGGAAATTCAGGAAGTCTTTCATTTTGGGTGAGCCATCACCAGGAGTAGCCCTCAATCCTCAAAGCATTTGGGATTGTCTAGATATCCTTTCATGGGGGGGTTGTGATCACACGTTGGTAGGTGCTACTGCCATAGGATGGCAGGGACCAAGGACATCAGGTGACCTGCTGTGTGGTTGATGATCTTGCAGCACAAAGCACTGACCACTCAAAAGGCCAGTGACACCTCTGGTAATAACTACTGCTTTTGTCACCAAGTGTCATGTTGGCAATTTTCGGTGTGTGCGTGTGTGTGTGTGTGTGTGTGTGTGTGTGTGTGTGTACATGCGCACACCTGTGCGTGTTTGTGTGCTATCACAGTTTCCTTTTTTCTTTGAATTAACTCACTTTAGTATTTTTTCTTTAAATTAAATTAGCAAACAACTATGCAAATCAGTATTGAAATTCCTCAAAACACCAAAACTAGAAATTCCATTTGACCAGTTATTCCTTTTTTAGGTATCTTCTTGAAAGAGTTAAATATATCATCGCAGTGATACAGGTTTATTTATGTCTTTAGAAGCACAATTTATAGCAGCTAAATCTCGACAGCAGCCTATATATCCTTCAACAAAAGAATGATAAAATATAGTATTTACACAAATGGAGTATCACTCTGCCATAAAGAGGGATAAAGTTGAGTTATTTGTAGAAAAATGGGTGCACCTTGAGACTATAATGTTGAGAAATAGAAACAAATACTATATGGTTTCTTTTATATGAAAAATCCAAACTATAGATAAAGGGCAAAATAAAAGATAACAGGAAGTAGAAAGATAGATGGTTCTCTAATGGGAAAGAGATGAAGAGGAGGAGGGAGAGAGAAGGTGGGGGAGGGAAAGGAAAGGAGATCAAGGGGACCGAAGTGAGCTAGGTTCAGGGACCCGTTTTCTGCAAGGAATGTGCATATTACATACTAATAGAAATTAGAAATTAAAATAAGTTCTTTAAGCAATAGCATATTTGAAACAATGGGCTATGATGCTATTCACATTTCATGGTGTTGTGCCTTGACCATTGCACCACTATCTTGTTCTGTATGCGCCGCGACTTGTTAGCTCAAAACTGCTTTACTCTGTGAAACTCTGCTCTGTGAAATTCTGAGAAAAAACACTATTTCTTGTAAGCTGCCCAATTGTAGCCCATATCAGACCCTCCAGATGTGTGCTCCCTGTGCCTCTCCCTGGCTACCAGGCTGTCCAGATGTCCACTCCCTTTTGCGTCTCCCACTCCCCCGAGCCCTGCAGCCCTATCTAGCTTTCCAGACATTAACACTAGAAAATAATGTTAGCAAGCCTCCCAGAAAACTTTATGCAAACTTCTAAAAAAACAAAAACCTTTAAATCTAGCTCAGTTTTTTAAAAAATACATGCTTGTTTATAAAACACGGGACTTCTTTTGCCAACTAAATGACATTAGGTCGGCAACCATTCTTAAAGACTTTGAGGACAGGTTTCCCTGGAATAGACTGGTTCTGATCCCCCTCTACATGCTAGAGGAAATGTCAGGCCTGCTCTGTTTCAGTTTCCTTGCTTTGACTTTACTCCTGATTTTCCCACCTCTTTATACTATCCTTTTTAGAGGCATGTACAATTAAGAAAATGATATAGACTGTTAAAACTAAGTAAAGCCCTCAGAAAATGAGCGTTTGTTAACGCCGAAGACAGGGAAGTCATTTTAAAAAGGACACATACCGCGTCTCTGGGTCAGATGAGACAAAAAGGATTATGCCCATCCAGGAGGACACATATAAAAGCCATGTCCTGGCTTAGTGTTCTGGGCAGGCCTCCTTCGGAAGGCTAAACCTGAGACACAGTGGAGAGAACCGGCTTCTGGGTGACACCAGAAGAAGCCATCTCCAGAAGCAGCACATATGGGACCGAAACACGTTTAGTCCACGGAGGATCATAGACTTTCTCTGGGCCTGATTACTTGGATGTGTAATAACAAATTCTAAAAAGTTGTTATTTCTTTAATAGGACATTTTATGACTGTTTTGCTAACATTTAAACTAGTTGCTAAAATGGCCTAGCAATGGCCGTGACTTGTCCCGAAGGTTGACACTAACAACAGTTCTACAAAGTACTGCCTATGGTCCCAAACTTAATCCTGAGGGGATTTGACCCTGGAAGGTACAAAAAAAAAAAAAAAAAGGATGTTTTGTTATACAGGTCTTGCTTTGACTTGCCCTTGACCACCCAGCAGGAAAAAAAAAAATGCTTAATTACAACACATGAAACACAGAGCTAGATTGGTGAGACGAGCTTTAGGAGGCTTAGATTCAATAGCCTCCAACATCACAAGCTTCACTGGTGGCCCACTGCAATTGCAGAACATTTGACTGTGTATGTATCTGCTTCCTCAAAGAGAAGTATATTCTTTTCCTTTTTTTTTTCTAAGCAACATCAACAGGGAGGTGGGTCATGCCCACACACTGTACTCTGTAGAACGATTGTGAGGACAATATGCAATATGTCATCTTTCAAAGAAAAGAAAGGGGAAAAGAAAAAAATAATAATGTTGATTTAGAAGGGTTAATGTTTAATTGTTTGATCAATCTTATATACCTATATGTATTAATCTAAACTGATCTGATGATGAAAATATGTAATATAACCCGTGTTAAATTTAAACAATAAAAAAAAGAAAAAAAACAAACTAGTTGCTAAATGTACTGGTATTTTCTGCCTATCCCCCCACCCCTCCTTTTTCCGTTTTTAGTTGTTCCAGCTGTTCCAGAGTGTACTCCCACTACTCCACCCTTTTTGCGGTTTTCCAGCTTAAAAGCCCCTGCTTCCCTAACCTCAGCGCACCTCTTTGCACTCTTGCTTAGAGACCGCCGCTGGGTACCAGCTAAAATAAAGCGCTCTTTTTCTGTTTTGGACGTCTGCCTCAGTTGTCTCATTCATAGAGTACAACACATGGTACACAAAAGATAAATACCGAATATCTAATACAACATAATTTTTATTAATTTGGGAACAATAAGCCTATTCTATGAGCATGTATTGTGGTTTTTGAAACATTTTGTTCTGCTTTTGTTTTTTGTCTTTCTGAGACAGGGTTTCACTATTGTCTCAGTTACTATTCTGTCATTGCCAGGACAAATACCCGACACCCAAAATGAAGGAAGGAAAGGTTTATTCAGCTCACAGTCAGTGGAGGTTTCAGTTCATACTCAGCTGGCTCCAAGGCAGAGTGGCCCATGGCAGAGAGCAGCTGTTCATGGTAGCGGCAAAGAGCAGAGAACAAGATGGTGGAGAAGCAACAGCAATGGCGACAGAGAGGGAGTCTGTCTCTCTGTCTCTTATATGACATTCAGGCTCTCTGCCTCAGGCTGGGGGTAGTGCTCACACCCATACTTTCCAACAGTACTAAGACCCATGATCCCAGTGGATCATGAGTTATTCTCAAACTCTAGAAGTCCCCGTCCCAGGACTGCATGAGGCTTTGGGGGGACAACTAGACACAAACCATAACAACTATGCAGTTCAGGCTGGCCTTGAGCTCACTTTGTAGCCCGGGCTGGCCTCATACAGTTATCCTTCTACCTCAGCCTCCTGAGTGCTGGGAATGCAGGCGTGTGCTGTCACACCTGACTTTGTGTTGAGTTTTGATGGAGACATCTGAGCCAGATCCAGTGAGTCCTTAGTGTAAGCACCATAAGAGTTAAGATCACACATTCAATTCCTGTTATGGTTTGTGTCTAGGCGTCCCCTCAAAGCCTCAGGCAGTCATGGGGCAGCTTCTGGAATTTGTAATTGATTATTGTGGAAATGGGTGCTGCACCTCCCCTGGGGTGGGTGATTTGCATTTCAAGGTAAGGTAGGAAGAGAAGTTAGCTGCTTGAGCTGCTGCTATCTTTCCCTGCACTCTTGCTCTTAGCTACCACCATGAAAGGTTGCCATGTGCCATCTGCCTTGGAGCCAGCTGAATACGGACTGAAACCTCCAGTAACTGAGATAAATAAACCTTTCCTTCCCTCATTTTGAGTGTTGGGTGTTTGTCCCAGCAATGAGAGAAGACTAAGACGATTCCCATATGTGTCATTTGTTTTAAATGGAACAAGTCTGGTCCGGCAGCACGAGCATCTTATGCCCAGCCCTCTGCTTCTGTCTCCTTGCTGGCTGGAGAGTCAAGGAGCAAGCAGAGGCCGGCTTCGCCTCCACCCTGTGGCACGTAGGGTCTGGGAGGGTTGGAGTGTGTCTCAGCATCCACCTTTCTCACCAGAGTCTGGCTCGTGCTTCTGCTTAGCATAAGTCTCGCGAATGAAAGAAGGTGGGGGCAAATGAACCAACGCGTGCCCCTTACCACTGGACAACTGCGGAACCAGAACAGCTCCACATCTTCCCATGTTCTTGGGCAGCACACGCAGCTTCTCTGTGCCGTGGTGCCTGTGTCCCTGAAGCAGGTAGAATAATGGAGCTAAGCTCACAGCAGTGTGAGGAGCCAGTGGGAAGGGCTGCTGGCTGCAGCGTCGGGCACAGGGTGAGCATGGAGACGTATAGGGATAGGGCAATAAATGAGTGAAGGAGTGTGTGGTGCCTGGCTTGCCCTGAACTGTGGTGTGCATTATTTGTTGAAAGAGGGAATCTGGAAGCGCTGCACAGAACAGCTCCTATTCTCCATCCTCACGCTCAGCTGGCTCTAGGAGCAGCAGCAGGAAGCTGTTCTGGAGCCCAGAGCCCAGAGTGATGGCCCTGAACACCAGTGATGGCACAGAAGCTGTGTGCTGAGCCTCAGGGGCAGCAGGACTAGACTGCGTGCAACTGATCACACCCAAGCTCTGTCTCACCAAAACATTTCCACAGGGAGCCCAGGGAGGCCCCAGAGGGAGGGGAACCAGACAGAAAGACGTCACAACCACAGAGCATCTGCTGAGCACCTGTCAGGACCAAGGAAGAGGCTTTCAGGAGAGTTCCTCCACTTCATCCTCTGGCAACCTTAGGAGATGCAAGTATTATACTCACTCTTGGGCTTTTATTTGTATAAATACTTTATTTCCCTAATTTGACACGTCAGAAAACTGATGCGTAAGGAAGTGAACTGACTCAGTGGGGCTTCTCTTTTTCTAGCACTGTAAATTTTGAACTCAGGCCCACCTGCGTTGTATTTTTACACAGTCCTGACCTACTGTCTAAGAGGGCACTCCGAAAGCCCTGTGGCTGACACAGCAAACAAATGGTGCTTCATCTACCCGCTGGGTTTGTGGCGTCAGTCCCTAATCTCATCATTGTTCCGGGGAATGAGTGAATGGTAGTAATTAAATAAGTGATCGTCACTAGCTCCTGCCTGGCGCCAGACCTCAGTTCTGTGAAGCGGCAGAGTAGGATGAGGTTGTGGTGGCTGCCCTGTGGGGTTCCGTTAATAGTCCTGGGTATGGGCTGAGGCTGACAGTAGGCTGGGCACGGCCTGGGGTTTTGAATGGAGCATCTGTCTTGGGCTGAAGAGAACGATTCATGACCTTGCTTGAATAGCCCTCCACTCCAGAAAGCACAGGAAAAGGCAGATTCTCAGCAAGAAGGACCTGCTCCTGCTTTCTGACAGGTAGATCCCACAGGTATTGTTGCACCCTGGTTGGAGATGAAGGTGTGCTTTGCCTTCTCTCCTTACTGCATAGGCTGCACCATAGAGCTGTCTTGAGATCTCTGTGATCCAGGAAGGGTTCTGACTTTATTAAGCCAAACAGCATTAGCGCTTCTTGACTTTCCTGCAAGAATCCTCCTTGCCCCGCATCCGTACCCCAACCCCACCTCCTGTGCCCATGCCACTGGCTGGCCTGGGCCCTGGCTTCACTTGTAGTGGAAATGAAAACTGAGGCAATTGGCATGGATTTACAGGTGAAAACTTTAACTGGAAAGTAAGAGCAAGTGGTAGGGACTGAGGGTCTGAAGATCAGGGGGGACAGGGCCCTGACAAACATCAAGCTGAGCTACTTAAAGGCAAGGAAGAGAAAAAGAAAATAAGGAAACTAAGGAAAGAGGCTTCAGCTTGCAGGACCAGCGAGATAGCTCATCAGACTAAGTGCCTGCTTAGGCAAGCGCAGGGACTGCAGTTCGATGCATGGCGCTACATGCCTCACCACCCTAGCCCCCCGGGGGAACTGAGCCAGCCACTGAATGTGGGTGTAATGGCACATGCCTGTAATCCCAGTGCTGGGGAGGCTGAAAACAGGAGGATCACTATGGGTCTGAGCAGTGTAATGAGATACAAATAGATAAACAAATGAATAAAATTAAAATAAAATCTTTTGAAAAAAAGAGACTTCAACTTGGGAAGCTAAAGGAGACACAAGTCTGATAAAGGAGATCAGACTGATCAATTAGCAAAGAAAGGGGACTGGTTTCATGGGATGTTGTGTGGGCTGGGAATGGCCTGCTTGTTACCTCAGCCTTGGTTTTGTAGCTCCTGAAGAGTTCTCACGGCTTGAGGAGCAGCTCATTTCCCTCAAGATGATTGTTCTTACGTAGGGGTTGGGCAGCAGCTTCTGTTCTCTGTCATAGGGTAACTGCTTCTGCTCAGGGCTGGTGACCTCATCAGAGGCATTCTTGAGGCTCTGCTGTCTTTGAGGTCCTAGGGGACAGCAGGTTTACAACAAGGATGGAGACTTGCAGCCATCACTCCAGGGGGTCTGGATCTGGACACTGTAAAGGCCGACAGTTGGATGTCTCTGCAGATCTGACAATTACGATAGTTGCTTTTACGTGTTGTCAGGCTGAGAGAGGATTGTTATTGGGTAGCTCTTTCTGAAATTAACTAGACACTGCAACATTTCTAGTTCTGGTTTTCTCTCCCTCTGCGTTTAGATTCTAGGTTATTTTCTTTGGGAAAAAAAGAACTGAATAAAAGGATCAAAACGCAGTGGCCAAGTTTATTCAAGAAAGTAAGCCAGGTGTGGTGGCGCACGCCTGTAATCCCAGCACTTGGGAGGCTGAGGCAGGAGGATTGGTGAGAGTTCAAGACCAGCCTGGGCTACAAAAGTGAGCTCAAGGCCAGCCTCAACTGCACGGTGAGACCCTGTCTCAAAAAGACAAAAAAAAAAAAAAACAAAAAAAACAAAGTAAACGTGAAGAGTAAGGGAGAAACTGGCTCTACAGAGTGAGTTTGGGCCAAGCAAAAAGAAAAAGGAATAAAAGGACACTCTAGAGAAAGCAATGGAGGATGTTAGGATGAAAAGCCAGGATGGCAAGCTCTTCATGGATCATTTCTCCTTTTATGCTGTTCAAATTTTGAGGATCACTGGGAGAACTATGTACCGCACCTGAGAGGCGGTGCTCGCTCAGAACCTAACTCTCAGGCTGACCTCAGGTCTAGAGTTCTCGCGAGAAGTCGCTGTGAGGGGCTCTCAGAACTGTGGAAGCATTCTGGGATCTAGTAGGTCACACCTCCTTCCTCAGCCAGTTTTGCCACAGCCTAATCTCTTACCTCGGGTGTGATAGACTAGGTAAAATTATAATTAATCAGGCTTGTAATACAGACATTCATTAAGTGCAGAGCTGAGGAGGGATCTGATCCAAAGTTTTGGAGTAAAAAGGACACAAAAACCAAAACGCAGAGTGGCCAAGCTTCCTGCTGCATTTGCTTTGCCACGGGGCATCTGCAGGTGCAGTCTCTAGGTCCCTGTTACACATGAAGCATGTGCTGAAACTAGTTCCAAAGTGAAATATCGTGATTCTCCAATAATTCATAAGTCCCTTACAAGTGCGAATGACTCCATTCTTCTTTTCACATAGCCAATCTTACTAAAGCATTTGCAGGATTAGGAAATGGCTTATTGTCTGGATTGGGCAAAAATGACCTGAAGTCAACCTGAAGTTCGAGCTCCCAACTGAAATTATGAGCATTCCCTTCCCAGCTCCATGAAACAAGCAGATCTCCAATCAGCAGAGGTAGATGGAAGATATAAAGCTAGGTGAAAAGGAGAGGAGAAGGTGGGGATTTAAAGAACTACATTTTAAAGAAAGACTGCAGCTTCAGACCACAAGTCTGATTTATTTACCTTTTTTTGCTCTCCCAAACTGGTAAACCTGGGCAGCAATTTTTCTGGTTTGTATGTTCCCTTTTGCTTACAAAACAAATAATCCTCTTTCATCTATGTTTGAAAGAACCTCCCTTTGTTAGATTTTCCATAGGACTGGACCATTATGTCTCTAAGGGTGGGCCATCCTCTCCCACCCAACTAAGAGTAAGACTAAAGCTAAGATGGAGACTATAGATTATTAAATTCCATAGGTTTCTACCCTCCAACCCACTAAAGATCCCCAGTTCCCAACTGCACCGTGCCTCATTTCTTTGAATACCCGAACTCTTCTCTTGAGTGGGCTCTATGTTCACTGCTAATAAATCATTCTCATACCTCTTTTGCTGATATGTCCTGAGAATTTTTTCCCATGATGGAGTCAGAGAATCTGCATACTTATGCTAAAGGGTGGTCTACACTCCTTATTTCAGCCTCAGGGATCCTCAGACCCACCCACCCATGGCCTCCTCTGTAGGGCCGGGGTTTGCTCTTGCAGTAAGCTCAAGTCTTGTTTACCCCTAAAGTCACCACTAAATGGGTTTCATATAGGAGAAGGAGGCTCTCAACCTGAAAGATACCTGGGATACATTTGTGTTCTCTAAAACCAAAGAATGAATTTTAGGAACAATGGAGGTTAAGAGCAGGATATATTTATTGAGGAAAGAAAGCTTCTGAGAGGGACAGAAAGGGACCTGAGAGGGTTGCCAAGGACCCTGCCTCTTCTAGGGGTTTTATAGCATAGCAACGCCATGAGGTGAGGTGGGTCCAAGATGAGAAACGTGGGACCTTGCACAGTGGGCCTGTGGCGGGGCAAAACTATGGCCAGCCAAGAAGATTACAAACATGATTGCTCAGGAAAATTTGATTAAATTGGGCTCAAATGAGGGAAGTGAGTCATGGAGCAAGTGGGCATGAATACAGAACAGGGGCTTTTCCTTAGGGGGTTGAGTTATTTATGGTTCCTGGCCCTTTCAAGGTGGTCCATACCTTTTTAGAATATCAAGCCCTGATGTCCACACCTAGGGAAGTTTGTGGATGCATTTATTTGTTCAACCTTTTGTCTTAAGGTCTCATCCACAGCGAAAGTGCCTGACTCTCCCACAGTTTCATGGAATTGTGTCTTCCACACCAACTCTTTTGAGGACCCAGGCCTGTCTCACTACCTAAAATACTTTTATTATTTCAGCTGCCAACAACAGGTTGATATAGCCTTTACAAATTGACTTTTTCAAATTAGTTTCTCACTTTCTTTCCCTTTGCCCATAACTCTAAATTTGAAATCCAAAGGCCATAATTAAATGATCAACATATTAACACCTGGGGTCCACTATTCTAGGAAACAAAACAAAACAAAACACCAAGAGAAACACCAGACACAGAGTGTCCAGATCAGTAATTTTTTTTTTTTTTTTGATTTACAGAACCAAGAACATCTGATGAACTTCAGTTACCTGAAGTATGTACATGAAAGAATGGGAAAATAATTTTATTTATTTTTTTTTTCTTGTTTCAGAACCTTTGTTTGTTTATTCACTCATTTTTATGGCCGGCTCAGCCCGCCCCGAGGGCAGGGCTGGAGCAGCATGTGGTGCTGGGGATTGAACTGCAGTCCCTGAAGCCACCCAAGCTTTCCCAAGGAGGCTCTTTAGACCACTGAGCCATCCCGCTGGGCCCCAAGACTGTGGTATTAATAATTACTCTGGTGCCCATCCATCTGTAGTTGAAAATAAAGTCTCTATATAAGTAGTTTATTTGCAGTTGTTAGCTAAAATAATTTGTCTAAGACAGTACTCTGCTGTCTTCCAACTCTGGTACTTTGCCAATACAGTTCTTCTGTCACCGTTCTGTTTCTCAAGCTGTCAGCTTCCCTGGGTAACAATAGAACTGGACTTTCACAGTTGGTCTCCACATTTAAGATTCACAGCAAATATCTCAGGCACAAGCCTGCATGTAAGTGTTTGAGCTGCTGGAATTTCCAGGCCCAGGTGAAAAATTCTTTCTTCCCATGTCTGGATTGTTGGCCCTGTAGGACAGGAAAAGTGAGTTACAAAAAAGTTCTTTTCTTTTCTCTGTTCTTTTAAGGTTCTCAGTTGGGAAGGACCCTGCAACAAAAGATAGATTAATAAGAGAAAAACAGAAGTTAGTGACGTTGTGTACATGGAGATACTTGGGAAACAGGAAGTAAATAAAAAACATTTCTTGGAATTCAAGTTTAAATGTCATCAGTTCCTGGAAGAAAAAGGAGAAGGCATGAGATTCTGCTAGGTTATAACAAGATAGTTAGGAAATGTAAACAAGAACGAGGTTTGCTATGTAGATTCTAAGCAGTGCTTTCTCCATCGCTGTAAATTTCTAGGGATTAACAACGTACTCATGCAGAAGAGATAATCTTGGCAAATAGAGATTTCTTTCTTTTTTGTGTGTGTCCCTCTCAATCCACTCTGGGAGTGGGGCTGGCATAGCATGTGGTGCTGGCAATCAAACCTGGGTCCCAGTTCTTTGCCTAAGCTTGCTGAAGCATGCACTTTAGGCCACCGAGCTATCTCACCAGCCCTACAGATTTCTTTTGTAGGTATGCATTTCTCCTAGAAAGGGTCACTTCTGTTTTCAGAGCTTTTTCTTTTTCTTTTCTTTTTTTATTATTTTATTTTATTCATGTTTAAGAACTTTTGTTTGTTTACTTATTTTTATGGCTGGCTCATCCTGCCCTGAGGGCAGGGCTGGTGCAGCATGTGGTGCCGGGGATCAAACCATGGTCCCTGCAGCTGCCCAATCTTTCCTAAGCAGGAGCTTTAGACCACTGAGCCATCCTGCTGGGCCCCTGCAGAGATTTTTCTGCATTTACAGTTTCCTGAGATAACCAGCTCAGAAAAATCCTTAGGGCTAAAGAAGACCATTTGAGGTGGCATACTCTGGTCTTTTTTTTTTCTTTTTGAGACAGGGTCTTGCTATGCAGTTGAGGCTGGTCTTGAGCTCACTTTTGTAGCCCAGGCTGGTCTCGAACTCGCACCAATCCTCCTGCCTCAGCCTCCCGAGTGCTGGGATTACAGGCGTGAGCCACCACACCCGGCTCTGGTCTTATTTTGGGGTGAGTATCCTGTACAGCTAAATAGCCTTGTGCCACTGATTATAAAGGATATCATTCTCTCAATTATTTATCCTCTGCATTTAAGCTTCATTGAGGAAACCACCTTTAGTT
The DNA here is from genome assembly GCA_004027025.1 of Myocastor coypus. NCBI lineage: Eukaryota > Metazoa > Chordata > Mammalia > Rodentia > Myocastoridae > Myocastor > Myocastor coypus. The sequence goes on along the minus strand of PVJA010012635.1, from coordinate 2,497 downwards.
TACTGAGCTCTGTAACTTGGGATGTACCTCCACGTGTCTTCATCGTTGCCACACTACTACTGCTACTCCTGCCCCCGCCTTCTCCTCTTCTTTCTCTCTTTCCCTCCCTCTGGGTGCCCTCTGCCCTTCCTTCTCCTTCTTCTATCAAAAGATCTCTGAAACCAGTAATGTACTAAGCTCTATCAACTGCTAGCCAGTAGGAAAGAGCCAGTCCTGGGGCGAATTCCCTGAGTCCCCAGCAGCATGGCAAAGTAGCCATTGGAGAAATACTTGCTGCACCTAAAAGACTAAACTGGAGAAGAAGGAAGCATAAATTCTTTTTTTTAAGAATTTTTTATTTTATTTTATTTTCTTGTTTCAGAACTTTTGTTTGTTTGTTTGTTTATTTTTATGGCCGGCTCAGCCTGCCCTGAGGGCAGGGCTGAGGCAGCATGTGGTGCTGGGGATCGAACCACGGTGTCCCTGCAGCCGCCTAAGCTTTCCTAAGCAGGGACTTTTGACCACTAAGTCATCCTGCTGGGCCCCAAAGGAAGCATAAATTCTCATATTGCATCTACACTGGCTGTAGATATGAGGAGGAAGACAAGGCAGTGAGGCAAAAGTTGAGCATACTGTGGTCTTAAGCAAAAGCACTCGGTGGTTCTTGGCTGGATGAGACTGCAAGGAGAATACAGTGGGTCCTGCATGGTGGTCCTGCTTGGGCTGCAGTCAATGGCTTTGTTGTATACTTCAAAATGTGTGACACAATTTTGGTTTTTCTTGGGCTGGAAGCTATTAGCTGAACTGCTTCCCTTTTCTTCTGTTCCATCTGTTGTTAAGACTTCTCAGAATTTTTTTTCCTTTTTTTTTTTTTTTTTTTTTTGAGACCAGATCTTACTGTATAGTTCAGGCTGGCCTTGAACTTACCATGTGACTCAGACTGCATTCATCTTGTCCAACTTGGAGCAATTCTGCTTCAGCATGCTGAGTGGCAGGTTCTTACCACCTTTTTATGATAACCATGTCTAGGTATAGTTCTCATACTATAAAAAGATAGCCTTTACAAATGCATGATTTCCTGATTTTTAGCACATATTCATAGAGTTATGCAACAGTCACCACCATCTTAACTTTAGGACCTTTTCATTATTTCCCCCCAATGAATCACTGTCTTAGTTACTTTCCTCTCATTGCTGAGACAAAATACCTGATGCAAAAAAGGAAGGAAAGGCTTACTTAGCTCACAGTTTGTGGAGGTTTCAGTCTGTAATTAGCTGGCGTAGCTCAGGGCGATGGGTGGAAGCGGCAGAAGACAGCAAAAGCAGCACAAGCATAAGAGAGAACAGGCCTCTTTTTCTCCCTTATATTGCAAGCAGGCTGCTCCCACAGAGAGGGTGCGGTGCTCATTCAGTCCACCGGCCCTCTTCTTGTACAGGCTCAGGACAAATACAAAGTGAGGCTCTGGCCCCCTGCTGAGTCACTGAGTTATGCTACATTTTTCAAGTTGACACAGTGGGCAACATCCTAAGAGCCCTAAGCCCTGTGGGAGTGTGTCCTTCACACCTGGGTGCCTACGAGCCATGTCCTTCACAGCCCACCATGCAGAACTGTTACAGCCACGTTTAACAGTTAGATTATAACATGATCACCATTTTGATGATCACTTAGTTGCTCAGGTAAGTTTCTAGCTGACACAAACATATCCACCCTAATGATCATCAAATACTCGAGCACTCATTTCTTACCCTCTTCCTCCCCACCCCCAGTCCTGAAAATTACCAGTCCATTTACTCACCACTTGATAGACACTTGGGTGATTTCTACTTAGGGAATATTGTAAATAACATGGCTATAAGCATTGTTGTGCAAGGTTTTGTATGGGTGGATACTCTTAGCTCTTTGGTTCTATGCTTGGAAGTGACTTTACTGAGTTACTTTTTTTTCAGCCCTTGAGCAGTGTCTCCTTTCATGTTACTACCAACCCCAGCACACACTTGCTTCTCATCCTTCAGGGTCCCAATATTTAGACCATGATTTTGGTTGGAGCATTGTTCATATGAAAATAGAAATGTTGAATGATGATTACGTTTCCTTGCCCAGCTTCCGGGATAAGTTGGAATTGTTATAAATCTTGTTTATTTTTTCAGTTATTTACATTTTACTCTTACACTCCTCTCAGAAATGTTTATACACAGTACAGTCTACCAGTTTTATTGTCTTAGATCTTTCCAGGCCTTCTGCTTTGGCCCAGTGCAGAGCCGCTGTTTGCTAGATCTGTGTCTTGACTAATCCTGGAGCCAAGATGCATCCTGAGATAGATGCAGAAGGGATACATTTTCTGAGAGCGTCCATACCTCATAAACCCTTCATAGTACTTGATAGAATGGGTGGGCAAAGAAGTCCATAAAACTCATTTCTGTTTTTCTGAGTAATTTCTTCTAGAACCTAGGATTACTACTGAGAAAGTCTGTATGTTCTATTTTTTTTTTTTTTTTTCAGAATCGAACCAAATTTTGAC
>PVJA010012634.1:0-51519 GCA_004027025.1 Myocastor coypus | reverse complement strand
AAACGCAGAGCTAGATTGGTGAGATGAGCTTTAGGAGGCTTAGATCAATAGCCTCCAACATTACAAGCTTCACTGGTGGCCCACTGCAATTGCAGAACATTTGACTGTATATGCATCTGCTTCCTCCTAGTCCAAAGAGAAGAATTTTCTGGTTTTTTTTTTTTTTTTTTCTTTTTTCTTCTTAGCAACATCAATAAGGAGGTGGGTTATGAGGGGATTTGACCCTGGAAAATACAAAAAATGAATGTTTTGTTATACAGGTCTTGCTTTGACTTGCCCTTGATCACCCATCAAAAAAAAGCTTAATTACAATGCATGAAACAGGGGCCCGGTAGGATGGCTCAGTGGTCTAAAGCACCTGCTTAGAAAAGCTTAGGCGGCTGCAGGGACAGCGGTTCAATCCCTGGCACCACATGCTGCGCCAGCCCTGCCCTCAGGGCAGGCTGAGCCGGCCATAAAAATAAGTAAACAAAAGTTCTGAAACAAGAGAAAAAAAAATTCTAAAAAAAAAAAAAAGGCATGAAACGCATAGCTAGATTGATGAGATGAGCTGTAGGAGGCTTGGATCAATAGCCTCCAGCATTGCAAGCTTCACTGGTGGCCCACTGCAATTGCAGAACATTTGACTGTGTATGCATCTGCTTCCTCTTAGTCGAAAGAGAAGAATTTTCTTTTTCTTTTTTCTTAGCAACATCAATAGCAAGGTGGGTTATGCCCACACACTGTGCTCTGTAGAACTATTGTGAGGACAATATGCAATGTGTCAACTGTTAAAAAAAGAAAGGGGAAAAGAAAAACAAAGTAATGTTTATTGAAAGTGTTAATGTTTAACTGTTTGATCAATCTTATATACCTATATCTATCAATCTAAACTGATCTGATGATGAAAATATGTAATATAACCATTGTTAAATTTAAATAATAATTTAAAAAATTAAAAAAATAAAATACTTTTGCTCCCTAAAATTGAAGAAAACTTACCTCCAGCAAGTTGTACTACAAGAAACCCTGAATCTAAAGGGAAATTACATAGCTAGAACCCAAAAATTATTTACTCTAGAAAATTAAAAATGGAACGTATGAGGTAGAAAAGGGAATGACTTCAGTATTTATTTTATTTTTTATTTTATTTTATTTTATTTTATTTTATTTTATTTTATTTTATTTTATTTTTTGTTATGGCCAACTCAGCCTGCCCTGGAGGTGGGGCTGGCACAGCATATGGTGCCAGGGATTAAACTGCGGTCCCTTCAGTTCCCTAAGTTTGCCTAAGCAGGTGCTTTAGACTACTGAGCCATCTCGCTGGTCCAGTTTATGAGATCAACATAATCTTGATTTAAAAAAGAAACTAAACAAAGACACAACAAGAAAACTGCAGATGTCACATCCCTTATGCCCCACAGACATAAAACTATATTGACAAAAATATCAGTAAATCAAGCCAAAGAACTTATAAAAGGATGACTATTTCTTCATTAAACAGGGACCATCCAATAATGGATGGTAATGGATGAGTCTAACATACAAAAATTGTTTGATGTAATTACATTATCAGAAAAAACATTTTCCTTTAAACCTGATATGACCACCTTGGCACATACAGAAAAAGTACCAGATGAAATTCAATATGTATTTAGGACAAAAACTCTCAGAAAACTTGAAATATATATAGAAATATTATTAGAAAAGAAAATATATATAGAAATATATAGAAAATATATATAGAAATATATAGAAATATATTAGAAAAGAAAACATGATAGCTTTTCTGGAAAGATACTGTGAGGGTGAATAGCTAAATCAAATTTCATTTCTAATTATTTTTAATTTCTAATTATTTTTAAGGAATTGGGGCCAGTGAGATGGTTCAGTGGGCGAAAGTGCCTGCTTAGGAAAGCTTAGGCAACATCAGGGACTGTAGTTCGATCACTGGACTACATGCTGCACCAGCCCCACCCCAGAGCAGGCTGAGCCAGTCATAATAGAAAACAAAAAAAGAAAAGAAAGAAAAAGAAAAGGAATTTCTACACTGATTTCCATAATAGTTTCACTACTTCATATTCCCACCAATAGTACAGAAAGTCTCATTTTTGCCCATATCTTCGCTGACATTTGTTATTTTTTATTTATTTTTTGTTTTTTTCTCTTTTTAATAATTTTATTACTTTTAATAATAAATAATAATGAGACAGTTTCAAAACACATTAGAAGGACAGCCACAATAATTATTACAATGTATATTGTTGTCTTCATAGCAGTTGTTCAGAGTACAAGACACAAACATAATAACTTTTCTAAATACTATTGGTACAAATATTTCTTCTCATTGAGTTAAGAGAAAGTAGTTGTATGCATAGTGTTATATGATATGAGTTAGAGCCCAAAGAAATGACAAGAAGACCCAATGAATGTAGCTTCAGAGGACTCACTGAGATTTCTCTTCCCGTGAGCCCAGAGCCTTCAAAGACTCTTTTATTTATTTATCATTTTAAAAAACTGACTAAGGAATGTACATCACTACTTTAATAGATACAGACTACAAAGAACCATCTCTTTTCATATTCCAAACACTGAGCTCACACAAATGCTAACTGATAATACTTCCAGCAGGAAGGGAGGCAACCACTGGTGTCACCTCGCAATTAAACAAAGAACAAGGCACCCACAGGATGAGCTGCTATCTGCAACCTGGAGCCCCAGCCTTCCAGGACTCCCAAGCAACAGAAGGCAGCCCTCCCTGGGCTCTGTCCATAGTTCAAGAACAGGGCACCCACAGAAGGAGCCGTCATCTGCAACCCCAAGTCACAGCTTTCTGGGACTCCAGAGCAACCCTCCCCGGGCTCTGTCCATATCTCACTGCATCTAGGGACATCAACTGGCCTTCAGTCTTATCTCTATGTTACTACAGCATAGTCCAATATTCCATGATTGTAATGGGTTAACAGCAGAACTGGCGTTGTTGGGAGCTGTTGACTAGAGCCTTTTACAGCTCAGCATGTTTATCTGGATTTACTTTTTATGCCTCATGGTTAAACTTTTCTGCTGGATGGTTAAGGTCAAGTTAAAACAAGACCTATATAACAAACCATGTAACTTTGTATCTGACAAGGTCAGTTAAATCCCCTCAGGATTTACCTTTAAACCATGTATAGCATTTTGTAGAACTTTTGTCAGTGTCAGCCATCTGGATAAGTCACAGCCATTACTTGACCAGTTTTCACTCTGTGTTTTTGATTATAATTAATGTTTGTAGGGTGAAGTGGTATCTCGATATAGTTTCAATTTGCATTTCTACAATGGTGTTGTAGTCAGGGTTTGCACGAGAAACAATTTAATACAGGACACATAATTTACAGGATCATTTATAATAGTCCCCCAGAGAGTGCAGTCAAACACAAATAATCCAATACAAAAAGTGCAAAAGATCTGTCCAGACAGTAGAAACTCAAAGAATTCAGCTGAGGACTTGGAACTAACAGCAATGTACCGAACTACTACAGCTGAAGACCTAGAGCCCACGGAAATGTCCTCAACAATTCCAACTGGAGGCCTGAAACTCACAACAATGTCTCACACAAGTCTCTATTAAGGATCTGCACTGTGAAGGCCCAAAGGCCAGTGGCAGAAGCTAGAGAGTCTGTACCGGTGGGATGAAGGATCTGTGCCAGCAGGCTGAGGGATCTCAACTAGAACCAGGAAATACCACTCAAAGTAAGGACCAGAGCCTCCCAAAGTGAACTGCAGCTGTCCTCAGTAATAACAATGTCCTACCACTGCCTATAATGAGAACAGTTGAGTTCATATCAGGAAAGTCAGTGTGACAAATTTCTCCAGAAAATCCAACAATCCCACCTTTTCCTTTCCAGTTCTCCTTTCTACCCTGCTGACAACAATCCTCAGGTGGGCCCTGAACACACAACACCATACGGATTCAGTTCAGCTGGATATTACAAGTTGACCACCAATTGTCAGTCTACCACAAATGGCCAGGATGTTGGCCATTTTCTCATGTCTTTATTGACCATTTGTACTTTGAAGAAGTATCTATTTTAGCTTCCAGTTTTCTGATTGGGTCTTTTATTTGGAAGAGACTAACATATATATATATATATATATATATATATATATATAATATTATATAATATAAAATATAATATATTATACAATATAATATTATATATATATATATATATATATTATATATATATATATATATATATATATATATATATATATATATATATATATATATAGTTTAAGTAACAGTTTTGCTATTCTTTTAAGATCACAATGCCCAGTATACTAACCATTATTGTTCCTTAAAACAAGCAGACAAACAAAAGAACATGTGAAGAAAATGTAGTATGAATAGTCCAAAGAAGGAGTTCAGAAAAGATTTCATAAAACATTTTATAGGTAGGACATTAAAATGGTAACACAGGAGATGAGAACTCAGATTCTATAGTAAGGTAACATCAGCTGAAATGGCATGAAGGCCTCCAGTCAGGGTTCCCCAAATGATGCACACTGTAATCCAACAGTAGGGCAAATAGTGCTGCCAGATGCCACTGAGTTTCCAATGTGAGGGCTTCTCACTGTGAAAAGCAGTTCATGAAGCTTTAATAATGGTATGGGACAAATTTCAACTGGCTTGGTGTATCGGTCAGTTGTGAGCTATGGCTGAGAAAAGCTGTGTTTTAAAGTGTGTTGTAGGGGCCCGGCGGAATGGCTCAGTGGTCTAAAGTGCCTGCGAAAGATTGGGCAGCTTCAGGGACTGCGGTTCGATCCCCGGCACCACATGCTGTGCTAGCCCTGCCCTTGGAGCTGGCTGAGCTGACTGTAAAAATGAGTGAATAAACAAAGGTTCTGAAACAAGAAATAAATAAATAAATAAATAAATAAATTTTTAAAAAAGATTTAAATAAAAAAAAAATAAAGTGTTTGTAAAGTATCCCTCATAAACAATGGATTCCACTAAAGTTTTGGATCTTGCTGCATCAGATTCCAGTTTTTTTAAGAAGTAAACTTTGGGGTCTGGGAGGATACCTCAATGGTCTAAGTGCATGTCTGGCAAGCACAAGGACCTAGATTTGAACCCAAGTATAACATGCTATGCAGGCCCCAGAACCCCAGGCATGCCATGGCAGCCACCAAAACCAAGCATGGTGGTACATGCCTACAATCCCAGTGTTGGTGAGGCTGAGACAGGAGGATCACTATGAGTCCAAGCTGATGGTGAGACCCTATAACAAATTAATTAATTAAAAATAAGATAGATAGATAGATAGATAGATTTTTTTATGTATGTATGTATGTATTTATTTATTTATTTATTTATTTATTTATTTATTTTTGCAAGGGACTGATCCCAGGCTTCCAGGTTGCTAGGCAAGCATTCTACTGCTGAGCCAAATCCCCAATCCCTTGATAAAGTTATAAAAGAACAAAACTTGGCTCCATGGTATGATCCTGAAACCAAGGTTCAAAATTCTAAATGGAAATCACACTGTTCTCCTCCTGGCAAAATGTATGTTAATCAAGATCCAAGTGATGTACATTTTATTTTTTGACCTTGATGGAAAACTACAATGAACTCTGAAGAGTATAAGGAAACATTAGAGCATTTAAAAAAATCATGTGCACAAAACAGCCTAAGCAATGGGCAAACACACTTATCCTCCGTCATGACAATGCTCATGTCACAGGCATTCTGATGTGGCAAGATTTCTCTAATAAAAACATCAGGCCATGTCCTCATCCACCTTGTTTACTACATCTCACACCATGTTACTTCTGGCTCTTCAATGTTAAAACGACCGTGAAAGGCAATGTGATTCAGGACATCCGGGCAGCCATGGCAGGATGCACCTAGAGACATTCACAAAAAACCAACTTCCAGCACTGCTTCAGAATGTGGGGAGAATGATGGGGTAAGTGTGCTTGAAGGAGGTGAGTATTGTTAGAGTGATTAATGGCCATGTGTCTTTTACTTTAATAACTTTTTAAAATTTCAACAGTATTTTTTATTGCATCTCAAAAGATAATAAGAATTCCCTAGAACATGTGTTTGAGGATCATGTCCTCAGGGGCTCTGCAGATTCAAATTTTGAGGCAGGATAATTGTCTCTGTGGAATCATCTTTATCTACTAAATTTAAAGTGTTTTTTGTTTTTTTATTTGTTTGTTTGTTTGAATTATGGCCGGCTCAGCCTGCCTGGGGGGTGGGGCTGGTGTAGCATGTGGTGCCGGGGATTGAGCCTCGGTCCCTGTGGTTGCCTAAGCTTTCCTAAGCAGGTGCTTTAGACCACTGAGCCATCTCGCTGGCCCCTATCTACTAAATATGAGAAATATTGGATTAGTATATACTGAAAAGTGCTTATGGCAGTACAGTCCCTGTGAAATTCTTCAAATGTGATGGATATCTATAGAATTTTATCATTAAGTACGATATTTGTGTTTGGTTTTTATAAATAATCTTAAGGACATGTCCATATATTTCTACTGTGTTAAAATATTCTTTAAAAAATCAAATAGTGAGTATTTGCATAATATCTCTTGATTTACAAAGACATCTAATTTTAAAATGTTATAACATTAATAAATTATGTAGTGAAAAATTTCCAAAGTTTGAGCCATCTTAGAATAAAATTACAAGATCATGGTTTATTTTTATTTTTAATAAGTGTGCTGAACTTATATGTCTAAATACTTTGCATTACTATGCATAAAGTGAGATTATTAGTTTTCTGTGTTATCTTCCTTGGGCTCTATAATCAGAATTACAAAGAAAAATCCCAACATTGTGCATACTCCTAAGAATCATAAGTAGCAGGGGTTGCAGGAGTTCGAGCTCCAGGTCTGCCATGCTGGCCCTGCCCCAGGGGTGTGCAGAGAGACTGGGCATGGTGGCATGCTCCTATAATCCCAGCTCTTGGGAGGCTGCAATCAGGCGGATCGCTACAAGTGAGACCTTGAATACCCGGTAGACCCTTCCATATATATATATATATATATATATATATATATATATATATATATATATATATATATATATGTAATTATCAGTCTCCTAAGATTTTCCTAATGCATCACAGCTAGGAATAGACGTACTGTGGCCATGTGATCAACATAGCAGGTGAAGTCGGACTCAGGCATGGTAAACAATGAACTGCAAGCGCACATCCAGCAGTCAGTGGAAAGTGGCTACTTTTCAATGAAGATCCTGGGATCTTGTGTCAAGGGCAAGTCAGTGCCAATATGAATGTGGTACAAGCAAAAGACTGGGTGCCAGTGTGACCAGAAAACAAGCATTCCCTGTACAGATTGCTGCATGTGGCACAGGCACGGCCCCCACACAAGCACCCAGAATTAACAGGATTTGCAACTGGCTCAGGTGCCTCCCATCAAGTCTCATGATTGACAGGCGTGACTAACAGAGTGCTGAGTCATCTTGGGCTCTCAACACATCCCAGTCTCAGAATTCTGTAGTGCATATTCATGAACCCTTAATCAGGTCGGAGGAGCGTGAAGGTGACTGAAGGTCACGCTAGGAGACCCAAGCTGATTGTTCTCTTACCTAGGGTCTCAGTGATTATTGGGATTCTGTGATATGATTCTCTTTCTTGGGACAATGGAAGTATAATGACCTAAGATGTTATTTAAAATTAAAGAGGTGGAAGTGCGTGACTGCCTCAGCTCCATTGTTTCTAACTGCACTAGTATGACTACATCTCCCATCCTTCTTTCTACCTACACTGCTCAGGTTTGTTTTCAGGATCTATAGTGACAAAGGAACAAAATCTTAGGCCAGCAGCCAGGACCCTTCTTAGCCTAAACCTGATCTAATATTCCTATTCCTAGACTTAAAAGTGTCACCTACTGGGCCAGGGAGATAGCTTGGTGGTCTAAGTGCCTGCCTGGCAAGGGCAAGGATCAGGTTTGATCCCAGGTACTGCATGCTGTGCTGGCCCAGTCAAGCCAGCCACCAAAACCAGGCATCATGGCACACACCTGCAATCCCAGACTAAGCTAAGAGGATCACTACAAGTCTGAGCTGTGTAGCGAAACCCTGTACGAAATAATTAACTAAATAAATATTGTTTTCTAAATTTCACCTACCAAACAGTCTGCTTTCATAAGAAAAAAAATCCACTTTATTTATATCTGAGTACACAAAAATCAATAGTAACAAAAATAACTTGCAGTATAACCCAAGATAAAAATAACAGTAAATTGGCTAAATGCCAGACTCAGAAAAAGCAACAGACCATGCTCCTTTTTCTGTACTATTTTATTATTTTTAAATGTTTCATCTCTATTAACCTTTAAGAATGACTGAAAATAACTCATAGATTCTAAGACTATCCTTGTAGCACTAGGACAGGGCGAAGGCTGCATACTGGAGAAGGATTGCTGTTTAATTCTTATAATAACCTGGGTAAAATAGAGGATAAGCTTTTCCAGGGAATTTCATTCTGTCTGAGCAGTGCTGTGGTGGATGCTTGGGCTTCCGGGGCTGACCAGAGAGGCTTCCCTCAAGCAAACTAAGAAGGCAAAGCTGAAGGAGAGGTCTGCCTTTCCTGGCTCTCCTGGACTTGGCACGGCCCTCCCCAGCCAGCTGCTCTGGGCTGTCTTTGCATATCTGGAGACTGCTAGCCTCTGATGTCTACAGTACACATGGGTTCCACAGCATAGAATCACAGACTTTGATGCGATTACTACTTCTCAGGCAAGCCACCAAAGAACACAGGTTTATCTGATAGGTTTATGGATATTTAAATTTGTAATGAGTTTTAGAAACAAATCTTTATTTCTTTTTCTTCTTCATCTCAAGTTTACTAGATTGCTCTTTAAATGACAGTAACCTATCCAGTTACTACTTGCTGGAGAAATTAGCTGCACTGCTTGCAACAAAATTTTCAAAGATGGGAAATAGATGTTTACTATTGAGAAACTATTGACTTGGAGGAAAACTGCAGCCTGCAGAGTGATGGCGAAGAGTGTGTCTGAAGCCCATGGCTGCCCGGAGGGACACATGTCACAGAAGAGGCAGTGTCTGGATTCTGCCTTTGGGAAGGGGTTACTTTTTATAGACACGGTCCTAAATGCAACTGTCCAGTGACCACAGAAAGCTGAGGCATCTCCATGCTGCACACTTCTTTTGATGCATGTAATGTGCACTGGGTGTGGAATCCATGGCAAAGCCTGCCAAGAGTCCTGAAGCCAGCCCACTGGCTGCAACATGTCGGCTCTCTTGCTGCCATCAGCCTAGTCCTTTCTCCTTTGTGACTGAAGCGCTGATGGCCATTGTGGTAGCAAAGTCTGCAGCAGTGCAGCAGTAAGTCCAGTGTGATCAGGTGAAAAGACAAGCCAAACTGGTGCAATAAATTCCTCCTCTGAATGATCATTGATTAGGCTTCCAGAGTATGTGTCTTCTCTGTCTCTCTGTCTCTCTGTCTCTCTGTCTCTCTGTCTCTCTGTCTCTCTGTCTCTCTCTCTCTCTCTCTCTCTCTCTCTCTCTCTCTCTCTCTCTCTCTCTCTGTCTCTCTCTCTCACTTTTTTCTCTACAGGAGAGGAATCAAGTTCAATACCTAGCCCTTGCCAGACAGATGTTAAGCCTTGGAACTATATTCCCAGCCCCGGTTTTTCTCTCTGTTTTTTGAGCTCTGCAATTGTGAATTTTCTGTTTACTTAAACATGCCATGGATGCCTATATTGAGCATGTCTGGGAAGGCACTTCCAACTGAGGTTAGCACTAGAGACAGCAAAGGCAATAAGGGAGGTGGAGATGGCCCTCACTGTGCATATCATTCAGTCTCCTAGGGACATAAATAGAGCAAAAGGTAAATGGCTTAGTTACTCTTCTCTTGTTGCTGAGACAAAATATCTGACACCCAAAATGAAGGGGGGAAAGGCTTGCTTTGCTCCCAGTTACGGGAGGTTCCAGTCCATACTCAGCTTGGTCCAAGGCAGAGGGGCACATGGCAGAGGGCAGCAGTTCATTGTGGTGGAAAACAGCACAAGAGCAAAACTAAAGTGAGAGGACTGGTGGCAACAACGGCTACAGGAACAAGTCTGTATCCCTTATGTTGCATTCAGGCTATCCACTCCAGCGTGGCTCCAGTGCTCGTGACCATAATCCTAGCTGTACCTATACCCATAATCTCAGCACCACTTACTTGCCAGTGGATTATGAATTAATCACAAACTCTAGGAGTCTGACCCATGACTACATGAAGCTTTGGGGAGACAGCTAGACACAAACTATAACAGTGGAGGAAAGAAGAATTCACCTTTGTTTTCCTGTCTTTCTGGTTGATCTCTGATATCACAGTTCATCTGCTTCAAGCCTCAGACTAGGGTTGACACAATAGCCTCTGAGTTTGCAGGTCTTCAGTCTCAGCTTCAGCTATGGCACTGACTTCCCTGGTGCTCCATCTTGCAGGTAGTAGAAGGTGAAACTTCTTCAGCCTCTCTCTCTCTCTCTCTCTCTCTCTATATATATATATATATATATATATATATCTACATTGATGTACACATATACTATAAGTTCCATTTCTCTGGAATGTCTACTTATTAATTAATTAATGCAGCCCTCTTTTCATAAGTTCATCTTGGAGCTCCATGTGGTTAGCTATATTTGCCCTTTGTAAAGTTACTCGTCACTACCACACTGAGGGAATTTCTATTTTAGAGACAAATATAACTAAACGAAGATGTCTGATTACCTAGCTGAGAATAATCTTTTCTGCTCAGCCTCTTTGAGGCTTAGACAACTTCTAAATGAGAAAAGAAGTACACAAGAACATGTAGAAATACTAGCTGTCATAGAGTTAGGGCCAGAGTGGCAGGGAGATGAGAGTCATGGGAAAGAAATACCGCTGTCCTCCTGGCTTGAAGCTAAGGGCTGCAGTTATGTGCTCCTCTGGCTTGCCAGTGAGAACTGAGTGTTCCTTCCTGGTGATCTTTCTTAGTGAGCAGTTTTTAACTTTAACATGTACAGAAATCTTGTCTGAAGACAGATTCTAAGTCCATAGGTCTGGGCAAGAACCTGAGACCTTGCTTTTCTAACAAACTACCACAAGTCTGTCATCATATCTGAGAGGGAAGGGGGATGCAAAATCTACATCTGGGAAGGCATTTCCAACTGAGGTTAGTACTGGAGACAGCAAAGGCAGTAATGGAGATGGAGATGGCTCTCCATCCTCCTTCTAGCCAGGCACAGATTCCTAAAATTTGGAGGAATCAGAGGGGAGGCAAAAAGTCTTGGGAAAATGTGAGCATTGGTGGCCTTGAGTCTTAGATAGATCTCAAAGAAAAGAATTATCAAAGGTAATATAGAAATACCTTATTAATTTTCTTATACTTTCCTTTTAAAATATGTACAAAAACAACATGACTAACTATAAAAGCTTTCTCAGTGAATATAGAATAGCTATACTCTTGTTCTTTCCATGAAAAATCATTATGGCATAATCAATGTTATTTTCTTTTTACTTTTTACCAAGAAAAATAGTATGTAGTGAAAAATTATGTAATTAAAGTATGTTAGATTCAAAAAACATGACACAAATGTCAGATTGACATTAGTAGTAATTTTGATCAAATATTCTTTTGCCCTCTAGATTTTCTTGGTTGTTATTATTCTGTCAATTAAAATGAGATATGTATCAAAGTTCCTATGTACATGTACATCCATTTTACAAGTTCTATGGATTTCTGTATTTCTATCATTTTTGTTTTGGAGGGTAGGAATCAAGGCTAGGTGTTCAAGTGATTTCAATATTTTATCACTGGGTTGGAGATACAGCTCAGTGGCATAAATGCCTGTCTATAAGCACAAAGTCCCAAATTCAGTCCTTGGTACCCCCCCAAAAAAATATTATCATTACATAATGCCTTTCATTGTCACAAATAGTATTGTTTCTCCAAAGTCTATTTTTCTGTTGGAATAGCTATTCAAACTTCACTTTGCTAGGTGCCAGCTGTGTTCCCTTTGCAATGTTTGTCGCTCACTTCTGTGTCCTCATTTGCGCCATGTGTCTCTTTATTGGTCCACTTATTTTCTTATCTTTTTCATTCATGCCTTGCCTTATTTACATAGAACAAGAATATTTTTATTCCATTTTCCCCTCTACATTCTTTCGAAGTTGTGCACATATTTCTTCTTCCTTTGATGGCTACTTTAGAAATGACAAAATGTATCCTTAAATTATTTAGAGTTCAAAGCAACTGTTGCTTGCTCTTGCTTCTTAGCCAGTGCATGAACTTTAGACCATTTAATTATGCTTGCAGCCCTGCTTTATATGCTGCTTTTATTTTGTCTTTTAATGTCTCATCATGCAATGATCAATGTTTTAGGAAGTTAATATTATTTTAAATGTTTCATTTTTTGCCAATTTTTGTTGTTCTTCACCCTCCTGAATCTTTCACTTTCTACTTGATATTGTTTTCCTTCACCTAAAAACCATGGGAAGCCTTAGTGTACAGCCCTAGGCAGCCCGCTCTGAAGGATTTTGGTTTTGTTTATTTCCAAAAATACTTTTATTCACTTTCATTATTGAAACATCTTTTAAATAGGCATAACATTAAAGCTGTCATGTCAGTGCCAGCTGTCTCCATTGCTGCTGTCAAAATGTTGGCTATCACGGTCACTGGCTCTCTATGGCTAAGAATGCCACAAGAAGTCAGTGCTCTCGGGATTCTGACTGGGCCAAAGACCCTACCTTGCCCAGGCATAAGCTTCCTTTGAGAAGGAAAGCCACCTTAATGAGTTGAAAATAGGTGAAATAGGTGGAATAGAGAGTCAAGCTCTTGACTACAGCTGAGGACAATCTAGAAGGCCATTCGAGCTCCAGAGATTTCTGTAGGATCAATTAATACCATCTTTGAAATTACATCACAGTTTTCATGCCAGTCCTTCTTCTTCTTCTTCTTCTTCTTCTTCTTCTTCTTCTTCTTCTTCTTCTTCTTCTTCTTCTTCTTCTTCTTCTTCTTCTTCTTCTTCTTCTTCTTCTTCTTCTTCCTCTTCCTCTTCCTCTTCCTCTTCCTCTTCTTCTTCTTCTTCTTCTTCTTTGGAAGAGAGGTTCAAACTCATGACCTTGCATGTGCCAGCAGGCACTTGTGCCAGGGAGCTATCTCCCCAACCCCTAGTCCTGCTTCTTTAACACATTCCATAGGGGTTTATCTCATGTACAATCTCTAATAAATTTCTCACGTGCTAATCTCCATCTCGGCATCTTCTTACCCAAAACCTTAACCTATGAGAATGGGAACCAGAAGTAGTCTAAAACAGGAGTCATGAGAGAATTCTCCATCACTGGGTCAGCTGTTACCCACTTGGCAATGAGGCTCCATCCCTGGTGAGGCATAGACCTCCCAGCACAGGAGTCCACACAGCTATTGAAGTGTTTTTAGGCAGTGAGCTGAAATGCCCTGGAGGAAAGAGACATGTGGACAAATTCAGTGTGTCAAGGTTTTGAGAAAAGTACCTTATTTACAGCTACTATGTAGAAATCATGGTCTGATTTTTCTTTATTTTTTTCTTATTAATTTTAGTGAGAAAGAAACAATGAGACAGTTTCAAAATAGGCTGGTAGGACAGTTCCAATCATTAATACAGGCCTGCTGTGAAACTCTCCAGTTTAGACTGTTTTAGACCACTGAGCTATCTCGCCATCTCCTCCTTCTAATGTAGTATTGTCCCTTGTTTGACATCTTCTAAGTCTTTTTTGTTGTCGTTGTTCTTATCTCAATTTAGTTATGTTTTCTTCTGGTTCCTCCAGCCCACAGACAAATATTCATTCACACTTTCTTGTTACTTCCAGTGCATCTTTGTTACCAACCCTTATTGGTTGTGACTGTTCTTTTTGGAAGAATATTATTCCTGTTAATGAGGACAACTTTGTTTGGGTTAGCTATTTGCTAGAATCATATGTGGAAAGCACAACTTAAGGAGGAGAGCTGCGGTGGTGGCTCAGGAATACCTTCAGGGAGGATTTCGCAATAATGTGGTAGCCCTGGAGCAGGGCTCTAATGTGTCTGCTCACCAGTCCTAGTGACCATCCCATGGTTAGCAAGCCCGGACCTGATGTCTGGACACAGTTGGAATAGTGAATAGTAAGCTCACTATCTGGAAGACTCCTTCTCCAATTCTTTGTCTTTCACAGAAAAACAAGTCTTCTGGATGTTCTCCTCCAAGCCTGGCCTTCCTACAGTGGAAAGCCTTTGACCACTCCATTTTATGGAGCACTGTAGGCTGAAAAAGACTTGTGCAGGTTGCATAGGCTTGGCAGTGACGTGTCTAAATTTAATTTGAAATTTATTATATTTGGCATATATTTTTTTAAAAAAATAGGGATATTTGATTATATTTTCATTGAAAACAGCTTTTATTTGCTATTGCTTATTCTTGCTATCATCTTAAGTTGGCCACTGGAGAAAGAAGTAAACTTAAGCTAGAATCCTAAAATAAACTCTTCCAAAATATGTATATATATATTTTTTTTCCTTTTAAAAGCCCCCAAGTGTATGTTAATACATATTAGGTAACAATTACTTTGCACCAGCGGTAGGGACAGGGAGTAACTGAGGAAAGACTTTGTCACCAAGGTTTATCATTGCTACATGCTTTCACTTTCTTTCTTTCTTTCTTTCTTTCTTTCTTTCTTTCTTTCTTTCTTTCTTTCTTTCTTTCTTTATTTTGTATTTTAGGGAAGGGTCAACCATTGTTCAAGTTCTCACTACTAGATCGAACTGGTAGTGATCTGCCTGTTTGCAGTCTCCCAAGATCTGGGATTACAGGCCTGGGTCACCACAGCCTATCTCAATTGCCTTCTCATTGGGCTCTCGTGGGGGCTGAGCGGGCACAGCAGAGGAGAGGGAGTTGCAGGTGCTTTAATCTGCTGAGCTATTTGGCTAGCCTTCATGCTTTCACTTTAACTTCAAGCAAAAGGTTTTCCAATTCCAGTTAAAACAAATTTATGTTTAATACATAGTTACATATTTTCAATAGTTTCTCTAGTAAGAAATTAGCAATGTTAATGACCAAAGACACAAAGTAAAGGAAAAATTACTTAATGTACAAAGATGTTTAATATATGTGAACACAAATGTCATTTTTCCAATCCTGAAGTAGAAATTCAGATGTGAAACAAAGAAAAATCAATCTTGCTTAACTGTATCTGTTCATCTGAGCAACAGATTTGATGATAAAAATAGATAATATAACAACCACTGTTAATTAGCTATTCCTGTTTCAAACATCTGTAACATATATATTGTATGCTACCCTGTTTCTCTTTTTTTGTTGTTGTTTTTCTATTTATTTTCACTTCTGTTTTTACTCTTCAAAATAAAATGAAATAAAACTAAGGGAAACAAAAAAAGAAAACCAGTTTGGAATGGAGAAATAAATCCCTTCACAAGACCAGCAGTCTTGGTCCTGTTCAAGGCACTCTTCTTGGCTTATCAAGACTGCCTGCAAGACACCACAATGAAAGGAAAAACACAGCGGTGGGGTAAGTCCCCCATGCAAGAAGCCCCTGCACAGCTGGCGAAAATGGCTCTCTCTCGCTCTTTGCTACATGGAAGTTGGCTGATGAGATGGGGACATTTCTTAAGTGTCCGAGTCCAGAATGCTTTGCACAGTGCCCTAGCAAGGATGTGACAGCTCTGTGGCTGCCTGGGCTGCGCTGTTATCTCACATGACTCACTGAGGACAGAGGAGCAGCAGCAGAGAGCAATGGAGCCTCATAGCCTTCTCTCTTCAAGCTTGGTGCGCATCTGCATGGCAGCTCAGAATCAGCACCCTTTTGGAGACTTTTGCTATCAGAATGACCACTTAGAAAGAGAAAAAGGATGGTGACTCAAACCAGACTCACCACCTGGTTTATAAATTAAGAAGCAGTTACTTTGGCCAAAAAGAGAGAGAGAGAGAGAGAGAGAGAGAGAGAGAGAGAGAGAGAGAGAAACAGCAAATCTCTCTTTTTTTCTGAAATGCAAACTAAAAGTGTAACTATAATTCTTTTTATGGAAATACAATTAGTTTCACGATTTTTTAGACTGATTAGAAAAATAGTTTAAACAGTTGAAGTTAAACTAAAGAAATCTTACCCAATGAGGCAATTATAGATTAATACAAAGCACACTAAAACAATCAAAAACTTTGAATTCTTTCCAAGGAATTGGAAAATCTTTTAGTTGAAGTTAAAGTGAAACCATGTAGCATTGATAAACCTCATAGTTTCTTCGTGACATAGTCTTTCCTCAGTTAGTCGCTGTCCCCACCCCTGGTACAAGTCAAGCTACTTAATGAAGGGTCCTAGTGTGTGTAATTAAGGATCTCGACAAGAGACAACAGTCCTGGAACATCTTCATGGCCCTAAACATCATCCACGTGCTCTAATGGGAAAAGAAAGAGAAGTAACACAGAAGAAAGCCTCACGTGAACAAGGCAGGGACAGAAGTGTTAAAGAACACCAACAGCACAGGAAGCTGCCAAGTGCAGGCTAGAGGGAGCATGGCCTGCTGACCCTTTGGTTTTGGACCCTGATGTGTAAATTCTGGCTTCTGGAGCTATAGGTGAAGAAGTTTCTGTCATTTGAAGTTTGTGTAGTATGCCATGGCTACAACAGGGTACTAACATACATTATTTTTATAAAAATGTGATATGGCTTTATTTTATTCCCCTCATTACTAAATTAAATTAGACATTACAAAAAAAAAAAAAAAAAAAGACAGGGACTTGTGAAGAGATAGAAGCTGTATATTCAAGTTTTCCAGATGTATAGCAGAGTGCAGAGAGGGAACAGCGTAGCAATCTAGAGCATATAAACCAATGCAACGAGATTACTGACCTGCATAGGAATTAGTTATAGCTGAAAATAACTATTTTGTTGTTCCTTGTCTAGCTGATGTCCAGTTCTGCCCAGGTTCAGCCAGAAAGCCAAATGCATATGTGTTCTAAAATTTTGACAAAATAATACCCAATACTTGGAGAAGTAACTCCAAATTGCATAAAATAATGTCGTGTTTCTTTTCATGGTACATTTTTAGTTACTATACTTATTCATTCAATAAGTATTTACTATATTACAGACATGGCTCAAGGCACCAGGACATATCCACGAACACAATTAAAACTTGCCCATGCCTTTTGATGTCTAGTCTACATTAAATAGGAAGAAAAAATAACAGTAATACACATAAAAAAACAAGGGTTATAGTTTTGTATAAAGTAATAAGCAAAAGGCACACTAAAAAGACGAGATCTGAGAAAACTTTAGGGGATAAAGAGGTGAGTCCTGAATCTCTAGAGGGAGTTCCCCAGTGGGAGGGCCTGTGAGCATACCTTTCACTGGAGCAAGGATGTGCAGAGACTCTGGTTTAGGGCCATGTGTTGGTGTGTCAGGGTCTCTTCAACAAGTGGAAGAACTGCCCCCCCTTAGGGTCCATAGGTGACAGTGAGGTAGGAAGGAGCATGGAGATAGCCTAGACTTTGGCTCACAACATGTTCAATGTCTTCTCATTCTTGGAGACAATAAAGAACATCCTACTTGTTAAAAAAAAAAAAAATCCTACATGACTGCACTCCTTTAACACCCAGATATGAGCCTAAAAATATGCCTTTGTACTTTTTGCATTTCTAACATAAGCCCAAGGACCATGATTTTGTAGAGTAACCAGAGGTAACTTGTGGTCATCTTGTTTAATGTCCTCTTCTTCTTCTTCTTCTTCTTCTTCTTCTTCTTCTTCTTCTTCTTCTTCTTCTTCTTCTTCTTCTTCTTCTTCTTCTTCTTCTTCGTTTCTTTTTTTTTCAGGACCAAGGATTGAACTCATGCGCCTGCACTTGCCAGGCAAGTGCTTATTCTACTGAGCTATTTCCCCAGCCCACTTGTGGTCATCTTAATGTCATTAGCATTGTGACTTTGGCAAGCATACTGACTGGTTCCATCTAGGCCCAAATGAAGTAAAGAAACTTTCTCCCAACATGAAAGTAGAGACTCTCACTTAACTGGAGAAAATTTCATGAGTTACCATTCCTGATTGCTCCTCAAGTTCTAGGACAACAAAAGAAAAGCCAGCCCTGACACTCACTGAAGTTGCCCTCTCTGGCTCTGCCCAGCCTCCATCCTTGAGGGTTTATTTTCATTACTGACAGGTGCCACCTCTGTGCTCTTCCTGCTTAGAACTCTCCCAAATGTACCTTAGCCTCCAGCCTAAAACAGACAGGGCCGTTCTGAGTCAAACCGGCTCTAGAGTTTTCCCATTGGCCAGCTCTCACTCTGAGTGTTCTACTCAGTTCTTTGACCGCTTAGACAACAGGTGAGACTGACATCAACTGTCCATAACAGGAGCAAAGCAAGTTCACCTCGGGCACTAATTCCTATACCTTAACCATGACATCTTGTTTTCTGCTGAGGACAGTTGATCTCCGTTACTCTTTTTTCATTGCTGGGACAAATACCTGACACAGAAAATGAAGGAAGAAAATATTTATTTAGCTGACAGTTACTGGAGGCTTAAGTCCATACTAAGCTGGTTCCAAAGGAGGGTGGCATGTGGCAAAGTGCACAGAGCAAAAAGAGGGGCCACAGCTCATGCAGCTAGCTAGCCCCTCAACCCTCCTTACACTGTGATGCAAATTACCTGCGCCAGGTCAAGTGCAGCATCGATACTCATAATAATCAATCACAAACTCCTAAAGCTGCCCCATGACTGCATGAGGCTCTGGGAGGACAACTACACACCAACCATAGCACAGTTCTTTGGTGGTAGAGAGAAAAGCCCAGAAATTCCATTTCCCCCAAAAATGAACAGTGGAACTAGAAACATAGCTATGGAAAAGTCGCCATTTTGAGACTCTAGAAATAAAGCAAAAACATATCAAGCAGCATTGACTCAAGAAAACTACTGTCTTGTGTGAGTAAGTAACCCAAAGTATAAATAAGGAGCAAAATGAAGGATAGATATTAGAAGATGGAAAAAGGATGTTCAAATGAGAAGGGAATAAAGGGGAGGGATGGGGAAAGGGAAGGATGGTAAGGAGGATTTTTTTCAAAAAGAATTGAAGAAAAATGGAAGGAGAGCTTGTGTAAATGGGGAGGGAAAGAAGGGTTGCAGGGAAGGGAGTGGAACGGGACAAAAGAATTAAGACAATTTAAGTGCAAGTTCAAATTCCACATGATAAATGTAAGTATTATATATGGTAAACATGTATCAAAAATAAATCAATTCAAAAAAATATTTCAAGTTTTTGACACTTTTGCCTGGGGCTGGTCCACCCACACACCTAAGCTCTCAGGGAGTTGTGTCAGGGCATGAAAACCATAATGTTGGTGGCTAAAGGCCAACAGCATGATTAGAGGTGGTGAGCAGAAACAATTCTGTGTCTCTGGAGATTTTGGGAACAATAGTAAGCTCCGATGAAGAAGAATGAGGATAAACAAGTCTTCAGTTAGCCTTTGCTCTAGGTCTTGATGGAGCAAGCTGATGGCTGCAGAGATGCTGTTGTAGACTTTAATAAGCTCCCACCACCACTGTCAGCTCGAGGCTGTGCATTTGTGTAAGTCTGTGTGCAACTCAGAAAAGACCTGACAGAGCCCGGCATCCCGAACTTCTCTGGCTGAGAATGAGGCCTTGCTCACTTGAGAGTACTGAGGAAAAAGTGGAATCTAGGTCAAGTCTGTGAGTGACTTCAACTTTGAAGGAGTTTCCCAGCCACAGTCAGATCTATTGGCAAAGATCAGACACATTCTTTATTGTAGTTGTTAGAAAAGAGGCCCTGATCATTACTGGCTGACCACTAAGGTGCACTGACAATACTCATATCACATATATGACAATGCTATAAGGAGCATGCTGTGTATTGGAGAAAAATTTCATTGTTTTATATAATGAATATTACTCTACAATAGGTTGTAATACGATGTATATTGCATCTACTAAGAAAACAATACAAATATAACAAAAAGGACACACTAAAAATGCTAATCTAAAAGAATACAGTAAAAGAGGAAGCAAAAAGAAAATCATCCATATATACAAAAAAAGAAATAGAAAAGTGGAAAAGTTTTAATTACATTAATATGAATAGTTTAAACAGTATAATAAGAGACAAAAAATTATCAGACTGAATCTTACAAATAAAACAAGGGTCTCATGCTGTCTATAAAAGACATTTTGAAAACAAATTCAAAGACACAGTTTCAGAGAAAAGCAGTGAGGAAAAAGGTGTATAATATAAGCAACAACCATAAAAAAGCCAGAATACTTACACTAATCTCAGAAAAAATACATTCTTAAAAAATTATTAGAAAGGAAAGTACCTCTGCTTCTAGCGTAATTTTAATCATTGCTATACTCTCTCTCAAGTAAATGCTTGTTTTAAAAAGAAAACAAAAAAGGGTAATTAAAGAGAAAATAAGACAAGGATAAATGCCACAGGATTGACTGGCTATAATTTTGTATGTGCTTAGATTTCTAAATTTCTCTGTAAAAAAGCATAACAGTTTTTTAATGACATTGTATAGGGATTTATTAGAATATCAATGATTGATGGAAAATGCCAATTCCATGGTAAGTCTAAGGCATTTAATATTTAGAAAGATAGTGATGATAAGCCCAAGTAACTATGTTGTAGATTATAGTATCACTAAGCTTCTCTTCTGGTTTGTTAAAAATCTAAGTTTGCAGACCAAAAATTAGAGAAAAAGAAGGGCTACAAGATTAGGCAATATTTTGGCCCTAACCCTTCAAAATCAGTGAGGACTCAGGACATAAGAGAACCTGCACTGTAACATCCTATATCTCAGTGGTGTCCCAAATTTTCTGTTCAAGATTATGGGGCCACAGAGGAAAGGGCTTGATGATGTATATTGTGCCTAAGGAGAGTCACCTGGAGAGAAAACATTCTCTCAGGCTTTCCCAGAGAGCAAACTGGTCAAGCAATGACCGTGACTCTGCAGATGACTGACACTGACGAAAGTTCTACAAAGCAGTGTACATGGTTTCAAGGTTAATCCTGAGGGGATTTGATGACCTTGTCAGATATGAAAATTACATGTTTTGTTATATAGCTCTTGCTTTATCTTGGACTTAACCACCAGCAGAAAAGTTTAACCAAAAGGCATTAAAAAGTAAAGCCAGATTAGTGTGCTGAGCTGTAAAAGACTCAAGTCAATGGCTTCCACATTGCCAATTCTGTGGATAACCCACTACTATTATGGAAAATTGCTTTATGTATACAACTACTTTCTCTTAGTTCAATGAGAAGAGATATTTGTATCAATAATGTTTAGAAAAGTTATCATGTCTGCACCTTTTACTTTGAACAACTATGAATACAACAATATGCATTTTTTCGATTATTGTGGCTGTCCTACTAATGTGTTTTGAAACCGTGTCAACATTATTTCTTATTAAAGTGATTTTAAAAAAAAGAAAGAAATGAAAGCACCACATATGAGGAAAGGATGAAAGTACCAGGAAAACACAACAGTTATGAGCATGTACACACTGAACTTCAGTTTATTCATGGATTTACTGTGAAGTAATCCTGACACAAAAGACACACGCTTCCCCTCAGCCTGGTGCCAGAGTCAGAAGTGCCCTGCTGAGGAGTGAAAGTCTTTTCTGCCAGCCTGGAAATACTGGAAGAGGTGGATGTTTTCTCAAGTTCAAGTCACCAACAAGACATGTGAAGACATAAGAAACATGACCCACTCAAATGAGCAGAGTATGTCCCCAGAATATGTCTCCTTGAATAAACAAGCTGATCCCACCAGCCAAACACTTTAAGCCACTCTGCTGCATGAGGTCAAAGAGCTACAAGACAAAAGCAATGAAGAACTGCAGAACTAAAGGAAAGTCATATACAAATAACATGAGAATACAGAGAAAGAGAAATCATTTCATGAATCACATACATACTGAAACTGAAAAACATGCAACATTGCATGAATAACTAAACCAGGTAAAGATGCTACATGAAAATGACAGGCCTCTATGAACATTGATCAAAAATCTTCAGCCATGTGAGGATAGTTCAGCAGTTCAAGCACTTGCTTGGCAAGCGCAAGGCCCCGGATTTAATCCCCAGTACCACATGCTGTGATGACCCCACCCCAAGCACACCGATCCAGCCACCAAGACTAAGCATGATGGCATACTCCTGCAGCACTGGGGAGGCTGAAACAAGAGGATGGCTATGAGTCTGAGCTGCATACTGAGACTGTTGCAGGTGCCTGAATCAGACAGAAATATTATAGGCAGCCAGAGAGGGCCAGGCGCTCAAGGAGACAAGATGGAAGACAAGGTGATTTTACAGCTTTGCAGGAGGCAGACACCCCTGCTGTGGCCAGACCTCAAGACAGAAGAAGAAACAAATGCAGCCACCTACTTCCCTAGGAATGTGCATCAGGGATTGATATTCTAAAAGATATCAATCACCTTAAAAGAGTCTAAATGAGTCAGTAACCCAAGCCCCAACAGGAAGAAACCCTCTTCTGTATTCAAGCCTGCTTGCTAAGTAACTCACTTCCCCACTCAGTATGGCTTTAATCAATTTTACCTGAACCATAGTGCTTATAGCCTCATTGGTTGCCCCACCTCATGCCCATCTAAGTGAGTTTCCATGGTTTCCACGTTAGACCCGCCCCACTGTATGGTTTTATACTATAAAAGTCGCTGGAAGAGATCGCTTCCTGGGGACATCCACTCAGGACACCCCTCCTGTCCCTCTCTCAGACGGGAGCTTTCTTTTTCTCAATATGTTCTGCTTGTTACCTCTGTTTGTTCTTAAAATTCATTCTTCGATTTTGGAGAACACAAACTTGTCCCAGGTACTTTTCAGGTTGGGAGATCAGTTTTCCCTATATCATTTGGAGGTTCCCTGTTAGAGGCCATCAACCCCAGATCAGTTTTTTCTTCCTGCATCAAGACTTTGTACCAAATACTTAAAATTTAAAAAAGAAAAGAAAAGAAAATCTTCAGCCCATACATACTGAATTTAACAACATGTTAATCTAGTGAAATTTATCTCTATAACGCAAGTATGATTTAACAAATGAAAATAAATCATGTGATATGCTACATTAACAGGAGAAAGGGAAAGCTTCCTAGTTATCTCAAACAAAAATAACTGAAACAAATTTAACACCTCATGATGAAAAGGAGAAAGAAATCGCTCAACAAACTAGCAACAAAAACCCCGCAGCTACATATCATATTCAATGATAAATGCTGTAGGCTTTCCCCTGAAGATCATGAAATAAGAGGAAGTCCTGCCACTTCTACTCAACATAGAATTTGAACTCTTCACCAGAGCATGTACATAGGAAAGAGAAATAGAAACTATCCAAATCAGAGCACAAGCAGTGCAATTATCACTATTCACCGACACCAGGAACATACATATAGAAAACACTAGGGGTTTGGAATGGTGGCACATGCCTATGATCTCAGAATCCAGAAGGCTAAAGCAGGAGAATTGCCATGAGTTAGAGGCCTGCCTGAGTTATATGAACTGTATGAGGCTCTGTCAAAAAAAAAAAAAAAAAACACTAAGAATTTCACACACATACACAAAACTGTTAGGACTGAAAAACAAATTCAGCAACACTCAACGATATAGGTTAAAAAAACAAGGGGCTGGGAGATAGCTCCATGGCACAAGAGCCTGCCTGGGAAGTGCAAGGTCATGAGTTCAAACCCCGGTCCTGAAAAATCAGACACACAAGCTCAATTATCGCATGGTCTCTCTTATATGAGAAACCAAAATTATAAAGAGCAAAAGTCTGAAGCGATGTGGAACCTCACAAGTTATTAGGGGAACAAATCAAAACCGCAGAGAGATACCATTTCATACATCAGGGTGGTTGCTTATCAGAAGAAAAAAACAGGAAATGTCAAATGTGGTGAGGATATTGAGAAATTAGAAACTTTCTATATTGCTGGTACACATGCAAATAGTACAGCCACTATGGAAAATTGTATAGTAGTTCCTCAAAAAGTTAAGTGTGAAATTAGAACATGATCCAACAGTTTTATTTCTGAACATGCCTCTAAAGATTTAAAAGCAGTGATTAAAACATGTATGTGTATACTCATGTTCAGAGCAACATTATGTACAGAAGTCCTAAGGTAGAAGCAATCCAAGTATCCATGATGAATGGGTGATCTATACATGCCGTGAAATTCTGCCCAGCCTACAACATGAGTGAACTATGAAGACAATATGATAAGTAATGCAAACCACTCACCCTGGGAAAATGCTATATTATTTCATTTGTGCACGGTTCTGCGAGGAGTGACCTTTATTGCGACAGAATTAGGATTGTGACTGCCAGGGGACAAGAGGAGGTGAAAATGTGGAATTTCCTTGCGGGGAGATGAAGATTGCTGGAATTCTGTGGTGATGATGGTGTACAACAGTGTGAATGGACTCAGGGCTACAAAACACACTTTAGACTTGTTAACAAGACTAGGGACCTAACTCAGCCCTGAGGCACTTGCTTAGCAAGCACAGGGCTCTGAGCTCTGTTTTAGCACCACACAAAAAATGTCAAAATGGCAAATTGAAAAGAAAAAAATCTTTCTACAAGAAGTTCCAAAACCAGGAAAATTAGATTAAATAATATTAGTCTTCCACAAGCTCTTTGAGAAAATAGAGAGGGAACTCATTGTAGGAGGCCAGTATTATCCCAGTAACAGAGCTAGACAAAGACATCCTAGGTGAAGGAGGGCACTGACCAATATCCTTAGTAAATACAAATGGGACAGTTCTTTCTTTATTTATTTTTAAGGGCAGAATATATTTATTGGGAGAAAGACAGTTCCTGTTCCAGAGAAGGAAAGGGGGGGGGCACAAGCAGGCTGCCCCCACACAGGAAAATTCTTAGCAAAATATTAATAATCTAGCTGCTGCATATAAAAACACTCAGCATGACCAGATAAAATCAACCTAGAAAATTATTTACCTTTGAATCTTTACCAAGACAAAGAACTCTGCTTTTACCACTGGTATTCAAAACAATACCAAAGGTTTTAACCACAGTAGTAAAATAAAACAACAACAATCAGAGTGTAACAAAAAGTCCCACAAGACAGAAATTAAATGCAGCCAGACTTAAAATTAAAAAAAAGAATCTGTCTTCATCTACAGATGATATACTCCTATGCTTAAAAATTCCTAAATATTTCATTAAAAACCTACCAGAAATAATATTAAACAAGTTCATCAACACCACAGGATCCAAGATGAATATACAAAAAACAACTGCATTTCTATTATACACTGTACTAGCAAATCAACAACCTGAAATTGAAGTTAAGATAGTTACCCCAGTCACAATTATATCAAAACTAATAAAATATTTAGAAATAGACTTAACAAAAAGTGTAAGACTTGTACATTAAAGACTATAAGACACTGCTGAGAAAAACTGAAGAACTAAATAAATGGAGTGTTTTGGGTTTTTATGAGGGTAAGTTTCAATGTTATTAAAATGGTTAATTGTGCCAAATTGACTCGTCCATTCAGTGCAGTATCCACCAAAAGCTAGCAGGCTTTCTGCAGAAATTGATATGCTGATCCTAAAATTTATAGAAATTGTAAAGGATCAGAAAAGCCAAAATAGTCTTGAAAAATAGACCTACAGACTTACATTTCCTAGTTTCAAAATGCTCTATCTTTAGAAATTGAAAATCTGTAGCTATGGTGTCTCTATACATATGCAGATCAACAGAATAATAAAGGAATTCCAGAACAAATTTTGTATTTATTGCTCAACCAGGTTTCAGTGAAAGTGCAAAAGCAGCTGAGAGTGACTAGAGAGAAGACTTCTGCCCTGCCAAGATGATGGGTACTGATAGCTACTTTCTCCTTGTACAAAAGGTCCAGTCCTCAAGGTCAGCTAGCTCAAAGGCAAAAATAGTATGGTGAGGGGTTTGGTGGGGCAGCAGGGAAATGCATCCTTCCAGGTGATGCTCCCAGGGCCCTGTCTCTAACCGAGCCCTCCTGCTAACAACACACACAGCTACTGAGTAGTCAGTGGATGAATCTGCCGATGAGAATAGCATCCCCGATGTGATAACCTTCCAAATGTCTAGGCTTTGGGGGCCATTTTAGATCTAAGCTGTAACATTCCACCCCGACCCCAAACTCATGTGCACTTCATATGTTAAATGCGTTAGCCCATCTCTAAGAGTCACCAAAGTTTTAAACAGTGCCATGGGCCAACCAGATAGCTCAGCAGGCTAAAGCGGCTGCTTAGGCATAGAGCAGTGGCCGGGTTTGATCCCTGGCATGCCGTGCTGGTCCTGACCACGGGGCACACTGAGTGGGCAGTTGAGACTGGGTGTGGTGGAGTGCCCTTGTAATCCCAGGTTTTGTGATGCTGAACACAGGCAGATCAATACAAGTCTGGTCAACATAGTGAGGCCCTATAGTCCCTGTAGGCCCTGTATAAGTACAGTAAATAAGTAGAAATATTAAACAGTTCCAGCATTGCTGAAAGGTCCAAGTCCAAAATCTCTTTGGAGATTCAAGGCAATTTCTTACTGTAGACCTTGATAAAATAAAAAAGAAAGTTAAGCACTGCTGACACACAGTAGTACAGGACATATATTTATTCTAAAAGGGAGGAATGAGGGATAAAAATCAACAGGACCAATAATGAAACTCTGTTGAACAAACGTTAGATTGTGAAACTCAGTGTCCAACCCCCGGGGCAAGTTATGCCAAGATGCAAACTTTAAGCAGCCTGGTCAGCCCTGCTCCAGAAGTACTGCCAGCCTCAGCCCTGGGGCCTGGCCCTTGGGTTGGCTCTGCCCACTATCTACGGTTTTCCTCAGCAGATGCTGCATGCTCCTGGATTCTCTGCCTTTCTGGAGTCTCCACTGCACTTTTGGCTTCGTTCTTACATTCCAAACAAATAACCTGAGTTATAGTATCACAACAGATTAAATACAGTTGATAGGAGACTATTCAGCCAACAACTTAAGAAGCTTTCCTTTTTCTTTTTCTTTTTTGAGACAGGGTCTCACTGTGCAGTTCAGGCTGGCCTTGAACTCACTTCTGTAGTCCAGGCTGTTCTCAAAACTACACCAACCCTCCTGCCTCAGGCTCCCAAGTGCTGGGATTACAGGTGTGTGCTACCACGCCCAGCAAGAAGTTTTCAAAAATGCAAAACAGTGCTACTTTGCTTGGGTTTTTATCTTCTTAATTAAAATGTTACTTATGCTAATGTGTAATGAATTTATTGCTGTTATTTTTTATGAAATTAATACATTAATTAATACTTAATCTCAACTGTAGTAATTGCTAAAAAAAAAAAAAAAAGTGAACAAAAAACTTCTGTCATAAAGGAATCCTAAGTCCTCGAATGGTAAGAACCACTCATTTAATGGGTCTGCTTTCTTCCTATTATTTTTCAAGTTCAGATAGGCATGTACAGGATTTTTGGTTTTGTTGCTGTTTTGTTTCAGATGAAAGAAATGTTTTAACCTCAAATAAGAATCACTCCTGCTGAGTAGACTCTACAAGGTTAAGTAGCCTTCCTCAGAGGTAGCTGCAGGAGGGATAAGGTGGGTCTACAGCCCTAGAGGAGGAGTCGGTGGAGGCCTCTGGAAAATGAAGGACCCTGGGAGAAATCACCCCAGTATGGGCTTCACAGTCTCCTGAAACCAGTGATGGTCACACTCACAACTTATCTCCAAAAGAGTTATGTGGGTCCAGAGAGTTGTACCAGGCCCTAAGCACACCGCACAAATCACTCATGGAATCCTTGCCCCAACACATGTCATCCACCTGAGGCCCTCCTCAGACTGGTGGACAGGCTGTTAGCAACCCGCTCTATAGGCTACTAATGCATTCTTTGCATGCATGTAAAGGGATAAGTGTGCCTGCTTGTGCCTATTCAAGACTTTCTGCCAACTACAGCATCTGGTGATCACCAGAGAGAATGGAAACTTTATCAAAGAGTAATTACAAATCATAACAGAGCAGTGCCCAAGAGTGGTAGGGTTTGAACATCAAGCTGTTGTCCATAGAACTTAATCACTCTCGCCTTCAAACGCTCCCTGCATGTCCCTGGATTCTTCATTTGGAGAAAAACAACAACAACAAACAAAAAAAAAAAAAACCCTGCTAAGAGAAGGCAATTGTCAGGAATGTCTTACTCAAATGACAGCTCTACAGACAGGAAACACTGCCCAACAACTAACAACAGGTGACATTTCAGAAGAAAAAGGACTCTAGAGAAGATCTCACAGAGCAGTCAACATCTGCAGCAGGGGAACAGTCCTCCTCCAGCATAGAATCAACCTTACTGTGGGGGAAGAGAGAGGAAAGATTTATCAACATGAGATAAGGGCCCATAGAGGAAGCCCTGACTCAGAACCCTCCAACGACTCAATTCTGAGAACAAGAAGAGTACCCAGTGCAGTTAAAATTTCAGAAATTTCAGGTAGACTACAAGAGACCTTCCCATTCTCACAGCACACAGTGCTAATCTACAGAACTGAAAGCTAGTCCTGGAAATACATGCTGATAGGACATGTTGGCTCACAAGCCTCTCTGGCCTAGGTCTGCTGAGGGTGATAACAGATATAAAGTCATTGCCAGTAGGTCAGCACCTCCCAAATCTCAGTTAGCTTCTATGTTAGAAATTGGCAGCATCCTACCTGGAGGCTCTGGAGCAATCCTTGTTACAGAACTGTAGACTGGATAGGTGAAAGGTGTGTCTCAGGAAAGACAACCCGAAGCTGCATGCATGGGGGTGTTTTCTGCTTCATCACTAAGTTCCTGACATTTACTGTGGAGCTTGACATATAGTAGGTGCTCAATAAAACTATATGAAGAAGTGAAGATAGTAATCAAATTGGATTTTACCTTAAAAAGAAAGCAATAGACATGAGAACCATTGTGGGGAATATTAAAGAGCAAGAAAGATAAGTTTAGCAATGTTTTATTGATTTTCCAGGATCAAAGACAGCCTGAAGTTGCTTGCTCAGCGTCCAGAGTGTTCTGTTCAGCTGGAGTGCAGGCCTATGGCCACTTCCTCGGTCTCTTACATGCTTGAAAAACCGCTGTAAATCAACTTCTCAGTGTGTCTATCCTTATCTTTTTCTGTCTCTGTCTCTCTGCCCCTCTCTGTTCCTCTCCCTCATTTTCTTTTACTCCCTCTCTCCTTTAAATGTGTTTACAAGGCAGAAAATATTACAAGTGGATCTGAGAGGAATGCAGTGCAGCTAATGATAGCTCAGTTGAATTATATGAAGATTGTGTTTCACAGTTGAGAGGAAGCTGTCAGATAAGAAAACAATCCCTATCTGACTGGGGGAGACTCTAGGGGGTACCCACACAAATGTCTCCTCTTTCTTTTTGCTCTGAGAATCACAACTACTTCCTTATTTTCATAGGGATTAAATGAAATCAGCTGAGGGGCTCACTACACAACTGAATTTTCTTTTCTTTCCTTAGTCCAGTGGTGGTGAGCCTAAGGCACACACATAATCTTTCTTTAAGACAAAATATAAATATCTGAGTTACTTTTTGTAAACTAAACCCTCAATAATATTCAAGTTTAATTATAGTGCTGAGGGGCCTGGCAGGATGGCTCGGTGGTCTGAAGCGCCTGCTTAGGAAAGCTTGGGCGGCTGTAGGGACCGCGGTTTGATCCCCGGCACCACATGCTGCGCCAGCCCTGCCCTCAGGGTGGGCTGAGCTGGCCATACAAATGAGTGAATAAACAAACAAAAGTTCTGAAACAAGAAAAAAAAATTATAGCGCTGGCACTTTGGGATAAACAAGTTTGGTTGCAACTTGGGCATTCGTCTCTAAAACAGTTCATCGTCACTCCTTAGTCTGAAGTTGAGAGCGGCCTGGTCACACAGTTCTTAAAATTTTAGGACTTTAATTTTTATAGCACAGCTTAGGCGTAGGGAAAAATTGCACAGAAAAAGCAATCTCTGAATCTCCATACAGCCACTCTCCCCCACCCATAGCCTCTGTACTAACACCTGACATCTGATGACCAGCAGGGATCCACCATCATTGAGTAATATCTGAACTTTCCTTTGGCGCTCCCTGTTGGAATACATTTTACGGATTTTGAAAAATGCATGTATCTCCACCATTACATTACACAGAATATAGCAGTGGTATGGTTTGTATCTAGCTGTCCCCCAAAGCCTCATGTAGCACTGGAGTGGGCTTCAGGAGTTGGTGATTAATTCATGATCCCATCCTGGAATTACGGGTGTGAGCGCTGCAGCTCTCCTGGGGCAGAGAGCTTAAGTGCAATAAAGGAAGGGCTATGAGGCTGGCCTCCGCCGCTGCTGCCTTTGCTCCTCCCTCTGCTCTTGCTGTTTTACTGTTCTCCACCGCCATAAGCTGCTGCCCTCTGCCACATGCTACTTTGGAATCAGCTGTGTATGGACTGATTAACTGTGAGCTAAATAAACTTTTCATCCTTTAACTTTGTGTTTGGAGATTTTGTCGCAGAAACAAGAGACAAATAGTTTTCCTACCCAAAAAACCCTGTTTCAATTCTATATGTCTTCTTCTCACGACACTGACAAACGTAGATCATTTCCGTTCCCAGCAAGTCTGTAGTATCACCTTTTTCACAATACCACACAGGCAAGATCATACTGTTATGGTTTAGATCGGGGATGTACCCCATGAGCCTCATGCATGGCCGAAGCGAGGCTGGGGAAAGTGAGGGCTGGTGGGAAGACAGAGTCCCTGGGGACCTGACCTGGAAGCAGGGGTTCCCTTCCAGGTCCCAGGCTCCTCTCCCTGCTTCTGCCTCTCATGACACAGGCAGCTTCCTCCCCACCTGGCCCCCACCATAGCCCCGTGCTCTGCACCCTGCGTCCAACCCTGCAAAGCCTGAAACTTCTAAGACATGAGCCCAAATAAACACTTCTTCTTCTCAGCGGGTATTCTCAGTGTTCTGACACAGTTTCCCCATCAGCTCCCAGGTCTCTGTGCACTGGTGTGCGTGAGCGAGAGCGGCTCCACCTTTCCTGAGAACTCCTGAGTTGGTATCAGCTGACTCTTGGAAAAGAGACAGGAAAACAAGAATGAGAGGTTAAGAGGCTGAGCTGTTGCGGTCTGTGGCCACGCTGCACTGCATAGCATCAATTTGCTTTTCTGACTCACAAGTCTGCTCCGGAGCTGGTGCCGAAGGACTTCCAAAGTGGCTTTGAGCTATGGAATCCCAAATTATCATGGACACAGACAGACTCAAGTGAAGTATTCTTTTTTCTCTTTCTTTCTGTTTGTTTTCACAGAGCCCTCATTTAGAGATAGTTAAAAAAAAAAAAAAAAAAAAAAAAAAAAAAAAAAAACTTTTTGCATTATACCAGTCCTGTGGACAGCCTTTTAGAAATCACCACTAGAGGAAAATTTCCCTCTCTGCCATGGCTGCAAGTCACCATAACAATATAAAGCACTGGTCCTGCGGACTGATCTGTGCCATGTGCCTTTAAGTCTGGCCACTGGCCAGGCCAAACTCTGATTAATCCTGGCTTGTTTTCCAACTTGGTTCCTCAGATGGCGCTAAGACTCCTCTCTAAATCCCCTTAAGTCAGTTGTGAAAACTATCTACATGAGGGATGTCTACCTGATTACTTGAAAGTCTTTATGTGTAATATATATATATATATATATATATATATATATATATATATATATATAAAACTCTGGTTTTCAGAGTTATTAGTCAGAATTCTAGAAAAACAGAGTCAGTTGATATATAGAGTCAGTGTGTGATATATACCCATCATGCATACAGGTCTAATATGTAACACTCCACATTCTATATAGCATAACATATATAACATGCATGCATAAATACATAAGTTTATATAACTCTAAATATATACATATATTTAATATATATGCATGGGTATAATACATATATAGACATATGTTGTATATGTGTGTATATACATACACATATATGTGTAATACTTAATATTCTCATTCTCACCATTTAGAACTAAGGAAATGTAACAATTTTTGGGCCCTAAACTCAGAACTACACAAAATAGGTTCATTAGAAAAACCAAACTCGGTGTGTATTGCTTTGACTCATACAGTTATTTGTTAAGACAAGAGGTCACATTCCATAGTTGACCTTACAAGCAAGGAAGTATCCAGCTAATTCTTTATAATTTTTGTAGTCCTTGTTAAAAACCTGTTGCCCTGTATGTACTGCTGATATATTAACATTTCTGGCTAAAGGAACATTCCATGGACTTGGACTAAGGAAGAGCAAAGCCACTTCTCAAAATAGGAAGACCAGTGGGTGTGGTGGATCCTTCCCACAGGCGGTGCCAGAAGCGGAGGCCATCCACCAGGTTGGAGAGACAGGTGGGGCCTGGAGACCCTGGAGGAAGGCTCCAGTTGTATCTGTCTGTTCATAGAGCTGCTTCCTCACAGGTGGTGGCCATGATGGTGTCCTATCCATACTGAAGGATTGGTCATTTCCATGCCAGAAGGTGTAGCCATACAGTGCTTTCATTTACCTACTCTGAAGAAGAGCAGAAGCAGAAGACAAAGTAGACTTAAAAGCTCTGGGCCGCCACATGCGTGCCTTGCTCTCTGCTATGGATGCAAAAGCCAGCTAAGCTCGATTATTCACCCTCTCACTGGTTCCCAGATTGTCCAGGCACAGGGTGCTGAGCTGCCAGTGCCAGGTGTTGATGGGAGATCAAGGGTGAAGGCAGAGCAACGCCTCCAGAGAAGGGAGTCTAAACCACATGTATGTATCTCCTCATCTCTCAGATCATGCTTACTGATTTTCCAAAACGTTATTAGAACACACCCATCATCTGATTCTCTGTGTGTGCCTCCCTGGCAGCCTTAACCAAGAAGCAAGATAAAGACTTTATTGCTCCTTCCCTGAGGGCCAATTTGTTCTGTAGTTTCTTCAGAATTCTAAAACAAATTTATTATTACAATATAACTGATACTGATTGTAAGGTTTAAAACACATGGGAGATTTAGATCTTTTATTTTTTTTCCTTGGACAATGAATACACTCACCTAGGTGTGGATGCAGTATTACACACACACACACACACACACATACACACACACACACACACAATATTTAAAGAAAAGACTTTGGAACCCTAGATTACTTTTTAAGAGGGATGCTGTGTACTTCTTGCTGCTTGTAGAGATGTTATAGGTTGTTTCTGAGGCAGCATATTCAAGCTGCTCTCTGCTACTCTCCAGGCTCAAACTTAATGACCAGTGATGCAATGAGTGCCTGTGACAGGTCCTTCCACAAGGTCCCCAATCTTCCAGCAAGTGGCTATGTCTTGTTGGCCACTTCGGTGTCACTAACACCCATGCATACCAATTAGTCTTCCGGGGCGTGTCCAAACCCCAGAACCTCCTTGCCTGCTGAGATAAAGCTGCCTGCTGGGGCTCAGCCAGAGAAGCACTGTGTGATCATGGATCTTACCGACCATGGAAGGTCTTGCCCACCATGGAAGGCTGGGCCCTAGCCTAGCTGCCACCCCAACCAACTGAACAACAGTTTCACAAAGAAGTCCTCTGCCCAGACAAGCAGCACACAAGTGCCAGGCTCACACACTGTCTGGTCCATACCAAAAGAATCAGAATTTCAGAGTCAAATTTCAACTTTGGAAAAAATCCATGCTGAAAACTCCTTCTTGGATTGCTGCATTCACTGTCTAGGTTCATGGGCAGGAAAGAATTGCACTGAAGTTAGCCTTTGGGGTCAGCTGTGAGACAGCTTCTCAACTTATAACACAATGCTTACAAAGAATACTAAGGTGATCGACGGCTCCCAGCTGAAAATACGGTAGGGAGCAGAAATGGAAGACCAACGGTGAATGCTAAAACTTGGTGTGTTTGAGGCACATATTAGCACTGTCCTATTTAAGCAAATATAACCAGGACATGGGGAAGGAAGCAGGTCAGCATGCCTCTGCAGGAACTGAGCTCCCGCTATAGTCTACCACGGCAGTTTGATTTAGAAGCTACAGGGCCCAGCAGGATGGCTCAGTGGTCTAAAGCGCCTGCTTGGGAAATCTTGGGCGGCTGCAGGGACTGTGGTTCAATCCCCGGCACCACATGCTGCGCCAGCCTTGCCCTCAGGGTGGGCTGAGCTGGCCATAAAAATGAGTGAATAAACAAACAAAGGTTCTGAAACAAGAAAAAAAAAAAAAAAAAAAAAAAAAAAAAAAAAAAAAAAAAAAAAAAAAAAAAAAAAAAAAAAAAAAAAAAAAAAAAAAAAGTTCTTTAAAAAAAAAAAGAGAAGCTACAAAGTCTTAAAACCAATTTACACAGAAGAACTTATGAGACCCAGATGAAGAATGATGCTTATTTCTGCATGGCTTATAAGATAGTGCAACTATAAATTATGTGAAAACCTAATAATGTGTGATAACTATAGGTACTGAACATCCAGTCAATAAAATATAGTCCTAAAACTCACATTCTATGAGACAATTTGAGAACAGAAAAAAACATACATTGCATAACCAAGAGGCAAGTTACAAAACAGTATCACTCTGATTCCATTTAAAAAATTCATAGGGCTGGTCAAATAGCTCAGCAGATTAAAGCACCTGCAACCAAGCACAGAGGCCAGGGGTTAGATCACCAGGCCTGCCACAATGGCCCCTCCCCGAGGGTGTTCTGAGAAGGGAATTGAGACTGGGCGTGGTTGTGCACAACTATAATACCAGCTCTTGAAAGGCTGTAAACAGGCAGATCACTATGAGTCCGATCTAGCAGTGAGACCATGAACACCCTGCAGACCCTTCCCTAAAATACAAAATAAATAAATACATAAATATTAGCAAATCAAAGATTAAGTATTGACATTCTAAAGACATCCTGACACACAGTAAGCATAATGCTAGCCTTGTCCCCTAGGATTCCACTTCTTAACACCAAGAAGCCATGAACAGGATCAGGAACCACGCCTGAATTACATAATGCCCTATAGCACAGTTGCCCTTCATATAAGAAGATTACCCTTTGTCTTAGTTACTTTTCACTTGTTGCTGGGACAAATACCCGAAACCCAAGATGAAGAAAGGAAAGGTTTATTTAGCTCACAGTTCATGGAGGTTTCAGTCCATATTCGGCTGTCCCAAGGCTGAGTGGAATAGGGCAGAGAGCATCCAGTTCATGGTGGTGGAACAGCAACAAAATGGTGGCAGAGGTAGCCAACCAAACAGGGCAGCAGAGAGCAACAGCTGAGTCTATCTCTGTCTCTCTTTATATTACATTCAGGCTCTCCACCTTAAGATGTCTGCCCTAGACCACACCCACAGTCTCAGCTGTACTCAGACTGATAATCCCACCAGTACTAAAACACAATCCCAGGGATTATGAATCAAGTCTCAATCTATAGAAGCCATGCCCCATGATTGCATGAGGTTTTGGGGGGACAACTAGACATAAACCATAACACCCTTGCATACTAACATAACCACTGGGAGCCTTCCAAAGTAGAAAGCTTTTAGATCTCTTAAGAAAGGAAGATGGGGACGTAAAGCAGGAGAGTGACCAGGATGACCAGCACACCATTGTTGGTTGAAAGACAAAGAAGCCAGGCCAGAAGAAAGGCAAGTAGACAAGGAGTCAAGAGAGGCAAAGTTAGCAGCAGAAAATGGGACCCTCTCCCTGTGGACAGGGGGATTTAGCTTGGCCACGAATCTGAATGAATTTGGGAGCAGAATCATTCCTAGAGCTTCTGGTGCAGGGAAATGAAGGGTCTGAGTTGTTAACATTTACCGCCCATATTCACAACCCTGGTCTTCCACGGTGTCGCCAATTACAGATGTATTTCCATCTTGGCCAACAACCTGACATTCGTTTGGGAGCCCCCTAAACTGAATACCAGCCAGATCCTGAAGGATTTCAGAACCACAGAACTAAGAACTAACAAATCTCTGTTAAGTAGCTACGTTTGAATCAATTTTTTATGTAGCAATAGAATATTAATGCCAAAATGCACAGAAAAAAAATAAAGACTGAAAGAAAAGAAGTTAAAATACAACAACAGGACTGGGCAGATAGCTCAGCAGACAAAAGTGCCTGCTTAGGCAGACACAGGGGCCAGGATTCAATCCCCAGCAGGCCTTGTCGTGCCCTGCTGTGCCAACCTCAAACCTGGAGTGTGCTGAAATAGCCATCAAGACTGGGAACGGTGGCACGTGCCTGTAATACCCGCATTTAGGACGCTGAAAACAGGAGGCTCAATATGAGTAGAATCTGTGTAGTGAGACCCTGTAGACCCTGTACTAAATACATTAAAAAAAAAAAAAAAACCCACAACAGCAGTCACTTTCAACACTAGAATCCTTCTATTATTGAGACATTGTGCAACAGTATAGTTTTTCCTTGAAAAAAAAAAACAAAACCTGTTTTAAAGCTTCACATTTTGGGACTGGGGAAATAGCTTAGTAGAATAAGTGCTTGCCTGGAAAGCACAAGGGCTTGAATTCAGTCTCTGGTCCTGAAAACTAGAAACTCCTTCTGGGCAGCTTATCATTCTAAAGCCTCATATTTTACAAAACAAGAAGATAAAAGTTATATGTTCGATATTCATTCAGAATGGACAGATTTGAAAGGCAAAAACTATTCTCTAATTTACCTATTACATTCAGAGAATCTAATGCAAAAATTTATACAGAGTGATAAGCTCCATATACAACATATAGACTTTGTGGAACTAAAACTATAACATAAAGGTT
This sequence comes from Myocastor coypus, assembly GCA_004027025.1. Taxonomy (NCBI): domain Eukaryota; kingdom Metazoa; phylum Chordata; class Mammalia; order Rodentia; family Myocastoridae; genus Myocastor; species Myocastor coypus. The sequence continues at coordinate 14,760 of PVJA010012634.1, read as the reverse complement.
TTAATCTATTGATAACTTGATCAATAATTTGGTGTGAAAAGCCTTCTCAAGCTCACCATGGTCCTTATTCTAGTATCACATAAAAAGGTAACTATAAAGTGGTTTCACACTTTCTTAAATCCACAAGGTCTTAAACTAGAGAAATGTTTTCCTATTCCTTTAAATCCATGTGGAGTCAATGGAAGCCGCTTAAAAGAACTTCTTTTTCTTTTGTTCTCTTGATCACTGATATAACCTAAGCCCTAGAAAGGTGTGCTTTCATCCACATACAAAGCAGAATTAGTAGTTGCCTGGACAAGTTGTGTCACTGCCATGTGCTTTTAGCAACTAATTAGCTGCACACATCACCACCTTGATCTTTTCACTTCAAGACAATCATTGGATATTCTCATCAACAAAGCTATCATCACTCCGCATTGCGAAAGAGGAAGGGCTCCACTGAATCTAACAAGTGTTCTTTATTCTATACAGTGAGACGTCACTGAATTCACTTTTGTTCAAGGGGTGTGAATAATTTCAAGTGGGCTTGTACAGGGAATCATTTTCTGAAAATATACTACAGTATATACTTGATTCTTCCCTACGTGATGAAGTCAACACAAAGGGACTATTTAGCATGGTTATTTATTCTTAGGTTACTAACATTTTGACTTGTAGATAAGATATTCATCCATGAAAATATTAGGAAAGGTGGGGCCAGAGTGTGAAATGTGTGATAGAATACTTAGAAGGAACTGGGGAGAAGGACAGGTCAGTCATAGTGGAAAATTAGGGGACCAAAATCAGTGAAAATGAATATTGTGTTTATTTAAATGTAGGATTAAGCATCAAGGAATATGAGATGGAAAGAAGGTCACTGTATGATGATCAAGAAGATATAAATTTTATAAATGTGTATGAACCTAACACAAGAGCACCTAATCATAGAAAACAAAATAGAGCTAAAGGAACAGGCCACAATACAAGAATAGCAAGTGACTGCGGAAGCACACTATTTTCAACAACGAATAGACCATTGTTATGGTTTATGTCTAGTTGTCTCTCCAAAGCCTCATGTAGCCATTGGGCGGGGACTTCTAGAATTTGAGACTTGATCCATGATCCCTGGGATTATGGGTTTTAGTACTAATGGGATTATGAGTCAAAGTACTTCTGGGATTATGGGTGTAGCCTAAGGTGGGGCTAAGGCGGGGGGCCTGAATGTAATATAAAGAAAAACAGAGAGACAGACTCGAGCTGTTGCTACTGCTCTGCTGCCCTGTTTGGTTGGCTGCCTCTGCCACCATTTTGCTGCTGTTCTGCCGCCATGAACTGGATGCTCTCCGCCCTGCTCCACTCAGCCTTGGGCCAGCCAAACATGGACTGAAACCTCCATGAACTGTAAGCTAAATAAACCTTTCCTTCCTTCATTTTGAGTGTCGGGATTTGTCCCAGCAAGGAGCAAAAAGTAACTAAGACAACCATCCAAATGATACAAATGATACAGCAGAAAGAAACTCCCAAGCTGCTAGACATCTGTGATGAGTTTGTGTTTTATAAAATCAAAGAATGAACTTTAAGAGCAATGGAAGTCAAGAGCAGAATAATTTTTTTTTTCTTTTGGTGGGGAAGAAAGTTTCTGTCAGAGAGAGAAAGAGAAAGAGAGAGAGACTCACATGGATTGCCAAAGAACTTGCCTTTTCCTAGGGCTTTTTGTAGAGTAGAGCCATGAGGTGAAGTGGGTCTAAGGTAGGAAACATGGGAAACTGTATGCCGTGGAACATAGCTATGATCAGCCAATAAGATTTTGAGTATAGTGGTTCAGGTAAAATTAATTAAATTGGGACCCAATGAGGAAGTAAGTTGTGAATCACCTAGCAAGTAAGCATGAATACAGAATAGGGGATTTTACTGTAGGGTATTGGGTTAATGATGCTTCCCAGATTTTTCAAGGTAATCAGTACATGTTTAGAATATAAATCCCTAGCGATGGATATGTGTACATTTGCTTTATTTTTTGTCTTGAAGTCTGGCCCACAGAGAAAGTGCTTTTCTCTCCAACAGTTATAAGGTGTCTTGTCCTCTATACTAGCTACTTTGAAGACCCACCCCTCTCTGATTACCTATGAAATTTCTCTCTAAATTTTCTGCCTACAATACAAATGGCAAACCAACAAGAAAACATTGGATTTAAACTACTTTTTAGACCAAATGGACCTAACAGACACACAAAACATTTCATTCAACAGTAACAAAATATATTCTCCTAAGGCACACACAGAGCATTTCCAAGATAAATCAAGTCTTAGGCTACAAAAAAAATCTTAGCAAATTTAAGAAAATTAAAATCATATGTAGTATTCTTTTTAACCACAATGATAGAAAATTACATATCAATAATAGAAACTTCATAGAATCCATAAATATGTAAATATTCAGCAACATGCTCCTAAACAAAGAAAAAAAATTTTAAATATCATGAGGAAAATGAAAATGGCAACATAACATGGCTAAACTGTAGGCCCTCCTCTCCAAAAAATAAAGGATCCAATTAACAATGAACGTTGAAATGAATAGTCAAATCTCAGAAGAACAGGTATAAATAGCAAAAAGTTACATAAAAAAATTCAACATCTCCAGACATTAGAAATTAAATTGACAATGAGATTCCATTGTACTCCAGAAAAATGGCTATTGTCAAAAAAGTGAACAACTGCTGGTGGGGACCAGTTACATAGCTCAGTAGAACAACACCTTCCTGGAAGGCACAAGGTTCTGAGATAGATTCCTGCTGCTACCCCATGCCCCAGTCCAAAAAATGCTGAAACCAGGTGTGATGACATAAGTCTGAAATCCCAGCACTGGGGAAACTGAGGCAGAAGGATCACTAAGTGTCTGAACAGCATAGTGAAACCCTGTACCAAACAAACAAACAAACAAACAAACAAATAAATAAATAAATAAAATGCTAGTCAAGCTGCAGGTGAAAAGGAACACTGTTACACTATTGGCGAAAACATAAACTAGCACAGCTATGATGGAATCAGTTCAGAAGTTAAAAAAAAAAAAACTTGAAATAAGAGTTCCATTTGAAATAGTTAAAGATATATTAGATTGATACATCCATATTCATGTTTATAGTAACATAACTTGTAATAAGTAACTCTTGCAAGTGGACTGTATGTTGTCAACAATTTAATCAATAAAGTGTGGTACTTGAACACAATGAGATATGATTCTGCCAGAAGAAAGCATACACTTGAGTCACTTGTAGGTAAGTGGGTGCAACCTGAACTTATAATGTTAGATGAACTAAATCAGACACATAAGCTTAAATATTACATAGTTTCTTTTATATGAGAAACTCAAAACATAAATAAAGAGTAGAATAAAAGATAATAGAAAATAGGGAGTTATATCTTTTGCAAAAGAGAAGGAAACCAAGAGATAGAGGGAAGGGATGGCAGAAGGGAAGAAATGGAGAAAGAATTGAGACATACTCTATAGTACATGTACCAGCTCCACATAAGGGAAGTAATCTTAGGTACTGTAAACATGTACTTATAAAAATAAAAAACTGAAAATGAAAATATGCCAAGGCCCGGCAGGATGGCTCAGTGGTCTAAAGCGACTGCTTAGGAAAGCTTAGGCAGTTGCAGGGATCGCACTTCAATCCTCGGCACCACATGCTGTGCCAGCCCTGCCCTCAGGGCAGGCTGAACTGGCCATAAAAATAAATAAATAAATAAACAAAGAAAAGTTCTGAAACAAGAAAAAAATAAAATAAAAAATTCTTTAAAAAAAATTTTTTTTTAAAAAAGAAAACATGCCAAAACTCATGGGATGTAGCAAAAACAATTCTATGACAGGGTACCTATGTCTAGAAAGGAGATTCCAAGTAAGTTAATACTATATCTCAAGGCACTAGAAAAAGATGAACAGACTGAGCCAAAAATTAATAGAAGGAACTAAATATGATCAAATCAGAAACAAGAGAAGCAGAGACTAGAGAAAAAATGACAGAAAAAAAATCAATGAAACAAAAGTTAGTTTCATGTTAAGATAAACACAATTAACATACCTTCAGCCAGACTGAAAAGAGACAAATAAATGGAATCAAAAATGAGAGATTACAAATGATGCCACAAAATTCAAAGGACCATAAGAAATTACTGGATAAATTCATAGATACAAACTTCCAAGAATGAAGCATAAAGACAAAAGGAAATGTGAATGGAGCAGTAAGAAATAAGAAGATGGCACCATCATAAAATATTTCCCACAGAAGAGTTCAAGAAATTCATTGCTAAATCCTACCAAATGTTTCAAGAGGAGTTAATACCAGCCATTCTCAAGCTCCTCAAATGATCAGAAGCAGAACTGGCACATGATCAGCATCTTTCTTCTGGTTCCTAACCAAAGGGAGGGTGACCACCGCTCCCTCATGCTCACTGCAGGTCAACATGCAGGCAACTCACATACTCAGCAACGGGGGAACGGATAGAGAGAGTATGGCCTGATCGCACAATGGAATGCTCTTCTGTCATAAAGAAAAGAAGGTGCTGTTCTTTGCAACAAGCATGGGAGTGGAGGACATTATTTTAAATGGAATAATCCAGGCACAGAAAGACAAACACCACATGACTGCACTTATCTGTAGGGTATTAAAAGGTTAAACCCATGGAAACAGGAGTGAAATGGCAGTTACCAAAGGTTAGGAGGTCGGTTGGCTGGATAGATGTTGGTCAAAGAGTAGAAAATTTCAGTTAGTCACAGGATTTATTGCACAAGGTAATGACAATATTCCAGTAAATAACAACATCTTGCATATTGGAAAATTACTAAAAATGTAACTTTTTTCTTCTGCCTCTGGGTCATTTGTATGAAGGAGGTTGCCAGCCCCATGCAGATGACAGCTTGAGGGTCCTTCTATCCTCACACTCCCAAAGACATTTACTATGGCTCCTTTGGGACAACCAGGTCATGTTTGGGTTCTTTCTTTCTTTCTTTCTTTCTCTCTCTCTCTCTCACTCTCTCTCTCTCTCTCTCTCTCTCTCTCTCTCTCTCTCTCTCTCTCTCTCTCTCTTTTGCATGTGAACATAGACTTATTCTTAAATTTCAAAAAGATAATATCAGAAGTGCAGAGCCAGGGCTATAACTCAGGGGCACAGAAGCTACCTGGCAAGTTCAAAGTCCACAGTTCAATTCCCAGTACAAAAAAACAGTGCACTACAATTTGAAGAGACCTCAACTAAAAATTACTCCTTGAAAGGAACCACAATGGTATAGAGCTAATTTCTGAAAATACAGAAAATTCTCTATCTCTGTTTTGTCATAATTAAAATGGGTGATGATATCTATTTTTTTCTTTTAATAAGAAATAACAATGTGGCATTTTCAAAAATGGCCAGGTCATCTTTGGAAGCCTAATCCAGGGCTGAAGCTGAAGCTGGAGCTGGTCTTGGCCTTTGACCAGAAAAGCCTACAACCCTTGGCCATGGGCAGCAGCTGCTTCCCAAGTTTGTGACAGTTAAAGCTAATCCACCATTGAAAGTGGTAAGGCTAATGTTACAAGATTCCACTACGAATCTTTCATTTATCAGAAGAAAAGCATTGATAATCAAAAAGAGAAACCAAAGACCAAAGTATATTTTTTAAAATGCATGAAAGCAAACGAAAGAATCATAAGGTAAAGAGTTAAAGGCAAATATATCTGTCATACCAAATAAGGGAAAAAGTGGTTTCTTAAAAGGGAAAAGATTTCAGGTTGAACCAAAATACATCTAAAAAGTTCATGACAGTGACAAAATGGAACAGAACATGTGAAATCCCAAAAGACAGGCAAAGATAATTAGGTAATGCTATGAAGCCAACCTGAGATGGCATCAATAATACCAGTAAAATGAATGCTAAGTGAGCAGGATCTGTTTATGATTTGTTTTATATGTTACAGCCGGCTCAGCCTACCCTGTGAGTGGGGCAAGCACAGCATGTGGTGCTGGGGATTGAACTGTGGCTGCCTAAGCTTGCCTGAGCAGGAGCTTTAGACCACTGAGCCATCTTGCCAGCCCAGGATCTGTTTATCATGATGAAAGAAACTCTCTGCCATGAAAGGCTTCATGGTGTCCAAGTCCTAAATAGTTTATTAGTGAAATTTCATAAAATAAATGGTGATCAAAATTCAGACATCAAGGAAGGACACCAGCAGAAGGAAATGTTAACTCACTTGTTAGGTGCTGACAGATCAAGTAGAAAAAGATTGAATGATAATACAGAAAATGATTTTGAAAATGTAAACATGCACCAGAGTTTGGAAAAGCCCCATACCCATCAAGTATGGAGCAACACCTATAATCTGAACTTTCATCTGTATATCAGGTAACTCTTATGCACAGGCAAACTATCAAAACAAAAGGATGGGGGCATTCGAAGTGACACACTGAAGAAGGGAATGTAATAAAGTTCTATAGGACATAATACCAACACAAAAAGAAAGTATAGTTTATCATTCATTGCTTGTAAAATATTTACTGAATTTATATAAAGCCTCAAATAAAAAACATTTAAAGTTCTGTGAAACAGGAAATTTTACATTTTCTTATCCTAATGCATTCAAAAGAAATATAGAAATTACTTCAATAGTCTTCCCTTCCCCAAGATCATCAACCTATTTTCTTTTCTTTAAATCCATGTATGTATGTATGTATTTGGTATGAGGTCTCCCTGTGCAGCTCAGACTTATAGTGATCCTCCCATCTCAGCATCCCAGTGCTGGGATTACAGGCATGTGCCACCATGCCTTGTTTCAGTTGCCTGCAAGCTTGCCAGGGATTCTGGGGCCCACACAGCATGCAGTCCTGAGGATCAATTCCAATCCTTGTACTTGCCGGGCAGATGCTCAGACCCCTAAGCTATCTCCCCCAGCCTGCTATTTTCTTATGCTTCTATTTTTTTTTTAAATAGAATTCTATGTCAGTCACCCTTCTCTCATCGCTGGGACAAATACCCAACACTCAATATTAGTGAAGGAATGCTGTATTTAGCTCGCAGTCACTGGAGGTTTCAGTCCATACACAGTGTCCCCAAGGTAGAAAGGCACTGGCAGAGAGTAGCCATTTGTTGTAGTGGCAGAGAGCAGGGAGCTAAGGGAGGAGTAGCAGCAGCTCAAGCAGCTAGCTTCTCTTCCCTCCTTACATTGACATGTAAATTACATGCCCCAGGGCAGGTGCAGCCTCCCTACCCACAACACTGAATCACAAACTCCAGAAGCCACCCCATGACAGCAAGAGGCTTGGCAGCAACAATGAGACACAAACCATAGCAGAAACTTTAAAATTCAGAAAAAGCTTAATAAAACAAATTCCAGATGACCACCACTCAATTACAAGTTTTAGTCTTTTGTTGTATTGCTCAATTTTACCATTTTTGTACAGTTTTTTTTTTGTAATATTGCTTTCCTCAAAATTTTATGAACACTTTGTATCAGTGCTTTACTAGAGAAACAGATAGAACACAAGATAGACTACTGTATAAGAAATTACAAAACTGACTCACAATATCCAGGCGCAGAGCTGGATGAGGAAGCATGCAGAGGGCCTCCACACACTGGAAACTGAATGTTTCAGTCCAAGGTCTGTAGCTCACTGCAGTGTCCCGTGCAACTCAGTATCTAGAGGCTGCTGGATCTGCAATAGAAAGTTGAAATCCACTTTAGAAGCTGAAAAGTCTGTGATGGAAGCCTAAGAATTTGCACTGGAGGCCAGAAGATGGTGCCCAAGCTGAAGGTGAAGACGAGAGCTCCTCCAAAGAGCAGAACACAGTTCATCCTTCCTCATTCCCCTTTATATCATGTGGGCAATGAGCTGCCCTAAGATAGATCCCAGTGGTGAGAGTTGCTGCACTGATTGAGTTAAGCTTCTAAACTTAATTTGACATAATCCATAACCATTACTAATTATTACCTGTGCATGTTGTAGGGGTTCAGTGTGATATTTCCATGCAGCCACACGTAGTGCGCTGTTCCAGGTCAATCACTTTTTCTCCTCTACTCCCCATCCCACACACTCCCTAGTCTCTAGAAATCACTATTGTACTTTCAGATCAATGTTTTTATTTTCCTCCTATGAGACAAAACATGCAGTTCTTGCCTTTAAGGTCTGGCTTCTTTCACTTTGACACAGTGTCCTCTGGTCCCATTAATCTTCTGTTATTAGTAGGCTTTCTCATCTGTTGGAAGACAAAAACAAATGATTTTTGTGCTTATTCCACTGGGATGATTCCAGGTCTCAGGTGTTGTAAACAAAATTGCAGTATACATGGGAATGTAGCTCTCTTTGTCATGCTGATATCATTTTCTTTGGATATAAATTCAGAAGCAGGATAGTGATATTATATGGTAGCACTATTTTTCATTTTCTTGAGGAATCTCCATGCTACATTACATCCCTAGGAACAATGAATACAAGTTCCTTTTCTGCACAGCCTTAGTGTCACATGTTATATATTGTTATATATTGCTTTTTAAAATAATAGCCATTTTCACCTGGGAGAAAAGATACACCATCACAGCTTCAATTCACATTTCCCTGATGTTAATGCTAGTTAAGCTTTATTGTAAAATACTTTTAAATTCAGAAAAGTCTAGGAAATTCTGTAACAAACACCCACATATTCACTGCTTACATACTTTCATTAGTATGTATGAATATTCCATGTAGCTGGGGATTACTTTGGAAAGTTGGTATAAGCACTTACCATATTTTCAGTAATTTCAATTCCATTGCCCCCCCCCACTGCCTCCCCAATGCTGCCCTTCTTGCCTCCAGAAGTCTACCTCCTGGTTTCCTATTATTTCTTTTTTATTTTATTCTTTATGTGCATTTTAGGTTTCTCATATAGGAGAAAAAATTCAGTATTTAACCTTCTGAGTCTAACTAATTTCATTTAACCTCATAGTTTGTAATTTCCATCCATTTCCTGCAGAGGACATGATTTGTCTTCTTTATGACTAAGTAATGCTTAATTGTGTATATACACCATATTTTCTTTATTGATTTACCTGTTGATGAGTATCTAGGCTATTTTTCTAGTTAAGCCACTGTGAATTGTACTGCTACAAACATGAATATTAACGCATCACTCCTCTATGATGTCTTTAATCTTTCTGGGAGTGCAGTAGACGTCAAGTCACATGGGATGTCTAGTTCTAGGTCTAGTTTGTTGAGTCTTCATACTGATTTCCATAGTGGCTATTCTAGTTTACATTCCCATCAATAGTGTATGAGGGTTCCTTCTTTCCTGTATCTTCTTTTCCTTTTCATTCATTTTCTAAGTTGTTGGACAGGTCTCTCATGTAGCCACACTCATAAGTGGAATAAATCAAACTTATATGTGTAAACAACATATTGTGTCCCTATTGTAAGCAAGACATTGCTTAACAAGGAAACTGAGGGTTCATTATACTGTGCTCTAGTTTAGAAATGTTTTCAGATTTTTACAATGAAAAATTAAAGAAATAGTAAGTCATGTAAATATTTTCTGAAAGATAAACGTGGAATGAAAATGTTCCCATCCCATCAAGAAGCAGCAAATCCATGACTTCTCTGGGATTCCCTGGAAAACAGTGTACAATATAATCTGCCACCCCACATCTGAAGATAGGCAACCAAGAGAGATAGACCTGATGGAGAAGCTTCTGGAGCCATACTGCAGAGGACTTCAGGGGTGAACCGGACCAACTGCTAGGTGAGGAGTGCAGTCTCCAGAGAGGGAAATGCTGAGGCTCACAGGCTGAGCCCACACTGATGGGAAGCCCAGCCAGCTCTGGAGGTAGAGATCTGAGAAAAGTCTCCTGAGAAGGAAGACTGGAACTGTGAACTGCACCTGGAGCTCTCTTATGAGATAGGGCTTGGTGAGTTCTCTGCCAGCATCTCTGTCCTTCCTAGTGGATCTTTAGGGTTGAAGGGGAATTGAGGTCAACATGAGCCAAGTTTGATGGAAATAGACCCAAAGTGTCAAGCAGTGAGGTAGAGAGGAGAAAGTGGATGTGAGCCACTGGGAAGACTAGCTGATGGCCAACTGAAGGACCAAGGGGTCAAAAGTGAGTGTGGAGTGTGCTCACACTCGCACATGCCATACTCACCACATCACACCCTGTACATCATACATAAGCACATGTGGCACACATACCCATATACACCATACATATCACACATTCCCACTTCACATACACATATCACCTATACCATATACATGACACATCATATAGCACACACAAGCCACATGCAACACAAAAATCATATCACATACACACACAGAAACACATACCCACACTCCATGCCAACCACTATCTGAGGAATGAGTCAAAAGTCATACGTGTACTTATGCCCTGTGCCTCCAGGACTCCCTTCAGCACAAAGGATCTTTCAGTCTCCTATAAGGCCTTTCCAGGTTCCAAGGCTGGATGCTGCTGACTTTCGAATGAGCAGTGCCATAGTGGATCTGGCTGGGGCCAGGCAGATGGAAAGTTAGCACCTCTCACAGCCTCTGTCCAGCAAATTACTGGCTCCACACCCTCTCTACCCAGCAGAGGCTCTGCCTGCTGCTTCCCTGGAGCCCATAGGGCACTGAAACCCTGCTTCCAGCCCATCCTTGGTCTTCACATTCATTCCATGTGGTCCAAGTGGAATGAATATGAAGACCATTTATTTTTTTCATGTTTTGCCTTTTCTGTCTTCTTTCCTCCTATTTGTCATTGTTATAATTTAGGAGTAAATCTACTATATCATTTTGAATGGAGGTCTCCAAGTGGCATCTGACTTAAAGTTTCTCACTGAAAATTTAAGTTGCTAGGAATCAGTTTTCCACCTGTATGAAGTAAATACCTAAATGTTTTTCTCAAATCAGTAGCAAATCATAATTTACTTACTAATCTAGTCTTGCCTCATTGGTCTGACAGATAGTTATAATTGGATTATGCAAAAATCCTCATACTTACATGGGTCCAACTTAGGAGTTTGTACTCTGTTCACTAGATGACAAATTGATCTTTTTATTTGTCAACATGTGACAGACGGGCTGCACAAAACAAAACTCTACCACCGGTAACATAACTGAATAGGAGTTATAGTCATGTGACCAAAATTCCAGAATCAAGAAGGGCAGATCAGACACAAAATCCAAGATGGCAGATGGAACCAGAACCACTGCTTCAAACTTTACTACTTGTGTGCCTGTCACTTTGCTTTTCATGGCTATAGAAGACCAAAGAACTCCTACACATTCTGTCATGAGCAACAGTAAAATGCTTGCCAAGTGGGGAGTGGAGCAAACCTATAGATAATGTGGATATGGCCTTTTAATAAGGAAAACTATAACTTTCTCAGATAGTAAACTTTGCTTAAATATGATTGGTCACAACTATGTCTGAACAGCCACTTGAAAGGACACAAGTGAGCCTAGAACATTGAGCATATTACTGCTTCAAATAACTTCAGAAGTATTTTATTAAGAGGGGAGAATGCATATTGAGTAGGCAATCTGCAATGTGTGCCATAACAAATGCGTAATGTACTTATGTCTGAATGCGAGTCCTATTTTTAAAATAAATAGTTTATTTATACACATTTATGATGCCATAAAACCTTTAGAATCAGATAGCTTATTGTTGCAGATAAATTAACAGTGTGCTAGTGTTTGAATTTATAAATTAAATTTGGGAAAAAAGAAATAAATGAAATTCAGGAATAAATGATTTGCTATGTTATTTTCAAAACTTTTTATTTTCTTTTTTCAATTTTTATTTTATTTTTAAGAGTAAAAACAAATATCAAAAGACAGAAATAGTGTAGCATACAGTAATACATATTTTACAGATTTTCAAAACAAGAATAGCTAATTAACAATGGCTGTTGTATTATCTATTTTTAATCATTAAATCTGTTGCACAGAATGACAAATACAGTTACGTAAGATTGGACAAATAATTGAGTATTATTGCTTGCTTTCAAGAAACCTTAGTCTTTTTGCTTGTCTTTTTTATTTTTTAAAAGTTTATTTTAAACAGAGCATAATAATAGTCAACAAGACATTAGAAATGATACACATTTAGAAGACCAAGATGAGCAGTATTCAAGCAGATTTTTATATTACACATTGCTATTCTTAATGTAGTTGCTTAGATTGCAGATACCAGCATACAGAGTTAGTCAAGTTAAAAATTCTACCCACAAACTGCTAGAAAAAACTGATAGAAATTATTAGCACAAAAAAAGGAAAAAAAAAAAAAAAGAAATTATTAGCACAGTCATCTGAGCCCTCATGCATACATATATATATATATTTTTTTTTCGTCTGTTTCCCCTTTATTTTTCCTAAATTTTCTCCTTTCTTTCTTCTAACTTGTTCAGTAATATTTTCCATATTTCCTTGTGTAAGTCTTCAGCGTATTGCATGGTAAGTCTCTAACCTTTGGGCCCCCTACTGATACCAGAACAAGACCTGTGAAAAACATAGCTCAACAGCAGAAGGTGAACAGGGGGCAGTGATGAGAGCTTCATCTGAATTTATAGTTGCTCCTCATCACTCACATCACCCTTGGGCTTCTCTTCCTGTGAGATCAGTAGTGACCCAGGATTCTCTTAGGACCCAGACCCCTGTGTGAACCAAGAATATGAGCGATTGAGGTTGCAAACTCCTTATGGAACTCTAATGCCTAGTGATGGGTGGTGGAACTGAGGCAGTGATGCTCATCCTGGAGAACAGCTGCAAACACAATGAACATCAGCAGAGACTTCTATATGACAGCATCATAATAATAGAAATAAAGTGCATAATAATTGTAATGTATGTGAGTCATTCCAAAGACACTATATCCCTTTCCACAGAACAACTGTGTCCCATAAAATTGGTCTCTAGTATCAAACACACTATGGTCCACTGCTATATTAGATTTACTATTACACATACAGTCATGTATCACTTGGTACTAGGAATATCTTCTGAGCAATGTGATACTAGGCAGTTTCATCATTGGGTGTCCATCACAGAGTCCATTTACATAGAGATCACTCAGTCTCTCAAAGTAGCTTCCTCACACAATCAAGACATATGGTAAACAAGAAGTCTAGGAGGCTGCTCTTGGCATCATAAGGCATATAAATACATGAACCAACATAGCTACTCAGTATCATTGCCAAGTATTATGCTCTGTGTGTAACTGAAAGTGTCACACTTTTATACAACTGACAATGTAGTAGACTTATGCATATCAACATCATCCCAAATACAAAAGTAAAGTACTACACTACAAACTTCATGATGGTTACAGCATCGCTAGGGGAATAGTATAGCTCCACAGTCACAACATGAGGTCGGCTTTCTAGTGCAGGCCTTCACTTGTCTTCATATAAGCATGTGAAAGTTATGCTATTATCAAATGAGATTTGTTTTGCCTCAGCTCTATAAGTGACTGATAAAGCTGAACACAATGATGCACAGTGGCTATAAAAGGCAACTGTTCAGTTTCTGACTTTAATATGGACACTTGTAAGATCTATCATGAATTTTTATTAGATATCATGATAATTCTCAGTTTCCAACTGCTACAACTTTCTCAAGCACTAGTCTGTTTTCAATATAAAATTTTATAATTAAAAAAGGTGAATACCTTCTGACTTTTAATATTCTACTATGTTGAAATATATTAAAGAACATATTTGTGTTTTTGAGACATTCTCCATTCTTTATATAAACCTATTTTCTTTGAATATTTTTAAGAATTTCCATCTATAGTCACCTGTAAGATTTCTTATCTCTAATGTTCTTTTCCTATTTTGCTATCAGGTTTAGTTTATATCATTGTCCTAAAATCAGATATTTAATTCATCTTCTTAATTTTTGCATTTATAAGTATAGGATAAGCCAGCAGGGCCCAGAGGGCCCACTCCACATTGGCAGGCCTACTGGGAAGGAGCCATGGGACCAGTAACCAGAGGGGCACAGCAGGACCACTTGGACTGGGCTCAGCTAGAAAGAACTAAACACGGCAACTAAACCCAAGCCAGCTCTTGCCAGTAGAGTTCAAGTTCATTAGATCTAGACCCCATGAGCTGAGGCATACTGCTTGGCCCAGCCGAGCCCAGGCTGAGGCCCAAATCCACAGAAGCACCCTCACCTCAAAAAGGTGGCAGCAGGTAACTGGGGAGAGCTAGTCTGTCTGGAATACTCCAGGTATGTGAAAGGAAGGTGCCCAGAGAGAACTCAGCAGAAGTAATTTAAATACAAATTCCCAATTTAAGATCTGCTTAGTTATACGGCATAATGTTTGCTGCTATGATCTGAAGTACAAACACATTAGTTACAAAAGTTTGTAAACTTCTAAATTTCAGTAGCTGTTATTAGTATTGCTAATTGTATTAATGTAAATAGGAAAATACATATCTGCCTTAGCTACATGTTTTCGCTTGTGTATTAATATTGGGAAGTGTTTGGATAATGAGCACATCAAAGCTCTACACTGAAGAACAGACGACAGTGCAAAACACAAGCCAATATCTCACTCTCAATTAATAGATAAGGAAATTCTCAGGCTTTCACAGAAAGCAAAATAGCCAAGCAATGGCCGTGACTCGTCCTGAAGGCTGACACTAACAACAGTTCTACAAAGTACATTCTATGGTCTCAAATTTAATCCTGAGGGGATTTGACCCTGGAAGATACAAAAAAAAAAAAAAAAAAAAAAAAAAAAAAAAAAAAAAAAAAAAAAAAAAAAAAAAAAAATAA
>PVJA010012633.1:0-51552 GCA_004027025.1 Myocastor coypus | reverse complement strand
ATGGATGGATGCATGGATGGATGCATGGATGGGTGGATGGATGGATGGATGGATGGATGCATGGATGGATGCGTGGATGGATGCGTGGATGGATGCGTGGATGGATGCGTGGATGGATGCGTGGATGGATGCGTGGATGGATGCGTGGATGGATGCGTGGATGGATGCGTGGATGGATGCGTGGATGCATGGATGGATGGATGGATGCATGGACAGTTGCACAGATGGATGAATGGATGATGAATGGATAGGTAGATAATCGGTTGCATAAGTCACACACAAAGCTCTGCTCCGAGTAAGCTTCTTGGCAGCCGAGCTGGAGATGGACTCCACAGTCTTTCTCTAAAGACATACACAGCTCTGGCCAGTGTCTCCTGAGCACCCGAGAGGCAGCGAGCAACATAAGCAACAGCCCCGATGGGTATTTTACTGAAAACGTAAACAGCGGTAATACGCAGCTGTGTCTTTCACTGACCCCGAGGCCGTCACTTAGAAGCACACTTTGTAGTGTGCCTTCTCCCAGGTCAAGGTGCAGATTCTGGCCCTGCAGGGTCATCTATTTTAAAAATGAGATCCTGACCCAGATGGTGTGCAGAATGTCACCACACTGCACTGCGGTCCACACACTGTCTGCCCAGCCAGCCCTCCACACACCCAGTTGTGTGGGTGAGGAGGCTGGACAACCTGCCGTGGTCAGGACGACAGGGAGCGGGAGCAGCCACAGCCAGGTGACAGCTGGTGACCCTCTAGTGCCAGACAGTTCTGCATCGACAGAGCATAGGAAGTGATTGTCTGTGCCAAGGGCGATGCCCCAGGCCTCACCTCCTCAGCAGAGAGCCTCAAGGTCTGTCATTATGTGGACCAGCAGATGCCACACAAAGCATGCACCTGGAGAATAGAATGTGGACATGTCGAGTGGACATGTCGAGTGTCCTCCATCTGAGCATCAGAAAGGCACCCAGAGTGATCGCTGGACTAAGAGGTCCTCACAGACTCAATATTCTTGGGCATCAGTCACCAAACCAGGGCCCCTTGATGTTATCTGGGAGCATAGGTCCTGTCAACAGCCAACTGGGAAAACACTGTTTTGTCTAACATGTGTGTGATGCTAAAGCTCAAGTTAGAAATAAAAGGGGCCAGGCTGGGGAGATAGCTCAGCAGGATAAGTACCTGCCTGGCAAGCGCCAGGACCCGAGTTCTATCCCTGGTACCACAGGTTGTGTGATCTGCATATCAATGAATAAATACATAAAATTTTTAAAAAGAATGAAATAAAAGGGGCTAAGTCTCAATATTTTCTTACACCATTCAATCCAGGAACTTCATAAATGAGGAAATCATGTTTGCCCTCCTGGTTCTCATGATAGCATTGGGATAAAACATCCAAAAAAGCATTTACCAGCTTAAATCAATACTAAGATCATTGCGATTGCCCAATTAACAATTTCTGCCTCTCCAGTCAAAGGTTGATGGGGGATCCATAAATTATATGCAGTGTCTTCAAAGAGTCTTGACAGATTCTTCCCCATTAGCTAAAGCAATTGGTGCTTTACAATTAAAACCAGGAATGAGAACAGAGCAGAGATCCACCAGAGGAAGTGACCACGTGTGCTTCAAAGGGCAGGCAAGCAGGCCTGCTGACACCGGCCTGTAACCCCAGCACTCCAGAGGCTGGGCAAGAGGGTGGAAAGTTCAAGCCCAGCCTGGGCAGCTTCATGACTTAGGGAGTCCCAGTTCAAAACAAAGAAAGAAAGAAATCTTGTTGTAGAGTACAATGTCTTTTCATAAACACAACTGCTTCAAGAATATGCCACTTTAATAAGACCACTAAACAGTTTTAAAGTGGCATTTAACTGTAGTGGCTGCCAAGCTGTATGTCTCATTGTATAGCCTTCCCAGCAATAGGCAGCATATACACACCCATTACACACCAGTTATACTGTTGCCTCCAAGGAAACAGGCTTTTCCTGAATCCCTGGAGATTAGAAAATGTTGAATGTTGTCCGTAAATAAAAATTAGGTCTAAACTAATGTAAAATGTTTTCTTCTCAAAAGAGACCTTTCCGATTGTAGCTTTCCTTCTCTTTCTATAATTATTTTTCCCCAGTACTGAGGACTTGGCCCAGCACCTTCAGCTGAGCCCTATTTCCAGCCCTTGCTCAGTTCCTATTTTGAGACAGGTCCTTGCCGACCTGGTTGCCCAGCATGGGCTTGAGTTTGGCCTGCTGCCGCAGCCTCCTGGAGCACTGGGCATACAGGTGTGCGTCTCGGCACTGGGTAATGACGTTCCTTTTTGAGAGAATACAAGAGACCAAGACTGCAGAGACTGCACAGCCCGGGTAGGACCTGTGGTGGGAACTGTGACAGGACTGCTGCCTCCTCCTGGTGGCCACTCTCTGTGGATGGCACGACCCAGGCATGCCAGACACAGGCAGCCGTGGCGACAACCTCCAGCCTGGTTTCCAGTCCCTGCTCTTGTGTGAGATCTCACGGCCCATCTCCCTGGGCCTCTCTAGGCACTCACGTGAATGCGTCTGCCACACACTCCATCTCCACAGCACCCTGGCCCCTGAATGCCGCCACCCCGATGGACCTGGCACCTTGCCCTGCCCACCCGGTGCTCAGCCAGGCAAAGAGCAGGGTGGACAGTGGGTGAGGGGAAGGTGCCTTTGTGTGCATTGCTAAGGTCTCTTCACAGGTTGTCATGGTCTCAATGCCCTGCCTCAGTCTCCATGGGCATGTCACGTGGCATCCTGTGGCCCTAGGACCTCCTTAGCTGTGCACACAAATTGGTCCAAATGGCCTCCCCAGCGAGTAGGAGCTGCGAGTGCACACTGCGGGGTGTCCTGAGGTCCCGAGGGATGCAGCCAGCACAGGAAATGGTCCCATCCCCAGGTCTCACCCACCTGCATGCTATCTGGCTGTCCTCACTTCTGTGGAAAGGCGCCACTTTCCCATCCTGCCCTGGGGCTGCTCAGGCTCACTTCCTCCCCACATGGACTCAGCAGCACCCTCACTAAGGGATCAGTTGCACACATTCCAGCTCAGGGCCTGTGCCTAGGAAAGCCAGGCTCAGACATCCGCCGGCTCCCTGCTTCCATACACCCTTGCCTCCTTCAGCCTTAGAAAGTCACATGTGTCATTGCCATGCTAGATTTGGGACTCAGCTTTTGTCGTGTGTCACCCAGCATGCAGCTTCAGGGACAGAGGCTCTAAAAGTCATGCATGCATCAGCATGGCCTCGATGTCCCATCCTCCAAAACCCAGCCACCCCAGGGCCTTCATCTTCCCGCCCTGTTCCCCTGCAGGACAGCACGTGCATGGCAGGCGGCTTCCGGCCTCTGCTCTCCCCTCAAGAACTCCGCTTCACTGTGAGCAGCCGCAGGTCTCCACACCCAGCCCAGGACACACGAGGAGCCCCTGGTCTGCTCTGTCACCACATGCCCACCTTCTCAGAGCACAGGCAAAACAGCCTTTCCCACCTTCCCAGAGCGTAGTACGTGGGCCGGTAGCGGCTGTGCGTGTTGTGGGCAGCACACGCCGTTCCGACAGACACAGACCCAGGCAGCGCCAGCCCTTTAGGAGCCTCTCATTGTCCATTGGCTTCTATTTAGCCAGAGGATCTCGGAGGACAGGACTTCCATCTTTTGGACATTCTATAGTTAGAAGAAATTCTATTAAAGAGCCAGGATTAGACCATTCCCTGGGACAGCATTCAATTATTAATCTGGGCCTGATGAGACCACATGAAATCTTCACAGAGAAGCAGCGTGAGAGGAAGCTGAGATGCTGAGAGCTGTGATCGCGGCCCCACCCATTCCACGCCCATCACAGGGACTCGCACCCGTGCTTACCGTCACCCACTGGGGCTCACCCCGGCTGACTGTGACCGGGGCACAAGATACACACGGGGGGGGGGGGGGGGCGAGGGAGGGGAGCTGTTCTCAAATGGCTATGAATTCTGCTAGAAAAGTAATGGGTCCATACGTAAAGCTTCTGGTTACACTAAAAATAGATTGATATAGGCAGCATATGTGAAAGGGAAGCAGTTGACATCACCGGACACACCAGGCCCTTCCTGCTCCTTCTAGAATGTTGTTTCCCTCAAGGCCTCACTACACCTGAGTCCCGCTGGGTGTCTTGTGCCATCAGCACCTCCTCGAGCCTCCCACCGATCGGCCCTGGGACCTATCCCGCCCTTGTTTCTCCCCAGCACCCACCTGTCCTCTCTGCACTGATAGTTTTGAATGATCATTTTCCCTCCCCTCCATGGCAGAAAGCAAGTTTGGTGGGACCTGTGTTCCACCTGCCCGTGGCTGGCAGCAGGCAACCCGTAGAGCCTTGGTAGGGACAGAATGTGTGCCGTGTCCCTGGGCCACCTCCGCACAAGGAATGTGGCCTCAGATACCCTAAGCAAGAAAAATCATCAAAAATATTTTTTAAAAAAATTAGTGTTGAGCACAGGAATCTTCAAAGGCAGCTTCCAGCACTGCCTGACATCACATGGTGAAGACAGCCTCAGGAAAGACACTCTTGGGAACTGTCAGCTGCTGGGGGGTGCAGACCTGTGTCTAGTATCAGCGTCACATCACAGGCCGCACCTCAAGCTTCGCCTGCGCCAACGTGCAAGTGCGTCCCACATGGCACAAGGGACACTCCCGGCTGTGTGCACCCCCGGCTAGGAGGTAGAGGCAGCCCCAGCAAACACCTGAAGCCCCGTACCGGTTACCAGGCATGCCACTGAGGCAGACCATCCACATGAGCCAGGAGCCAGAGCCGGCTTCCTCTCCTGGGCTGGCTGAACCACAGCCTCACCCACCTGACACCGGCCATTCACTGCGGGGTCGATTAGCATGGTGAAGCCTTTCCTTGCTGCAGTGTGTGTGTGTGTGTGTGTGTGTGTGTGTGTGTGTGTGTGTGGTCTGGGTGCATGTATGTGTTTCGATTTCTGCTTCCTTGGGGTGGAGCCAGGCCCCCTCATCTCATTTCTCTCTACTGAAATAAGTCGCACACAGGTGCACACTCAGGAAGCCCGGTGACCTCATGACCCACGAAGCTTAGGGAAGCGCAGACTCTGGACCCTGGTGGCACCGAGTGGCTCTCCTGTCCCGTCCCCGTTGTTTTCCTCTCCCAGCCAGGTCCATCATATCTCAGGAAGCCCCAGGTCCACCCCCTTCGCACCAGGCAGAGCAGGTGGGCACTGCCAGCACTCAGGGCCAGGGCCCCCATGCCAGCCCTGGACCTGAACCCGTAGGCAGCTTCTGTTGGGCTTCCTGGGACTGAGCCTCCAGGATGCAGACCAGCAGTGCTTTCTGTCACATTCTCCAGACCAGGAACTGAAGCACCTTAGCAACTCTGGCTGACTGAGGCAGGAGGGCTGATGATTTGAGCCCAGCCTGGGTAAGTCAGCAAGAACCTGTCTTAAAATAGAAAACAAAAAGGGCCATCGATGTGACTGAGAGTAAAGGCCTGTTGTGTTCAACCCCACCCCCACCCCCATCTGGGAAACGAGAGCAGCTCGACAAGGGCTAAGGTGCCCACCCAGGCCGCCGGCCTTGGCACCCTCCCCCTCCTCCTGCGCAAATCCCTTTTGGTGACAGGGTAGATTCTTCAGCTAAACACCAACAAGGGAAAACTGGTCAGTTGATTAAATATCAAAATAATTCCCACAAGAAAAAGATGGTTACACCAAAGGAAACAAAGAAAGATAGCTAAAGCCTCCGCTTGTGGGCACCGAGGGGAAGCAGTGAGCTCTCCACATGGAGACAAGCAGCCTGCAGTCACAGGGACAGCACGGGTGGGGACAGAGGGCGGTGTTTTGGTCTCAGCTGGGAACCACATCTCCCTCTCGTCCTCCTCCACCCCCACCTGCTGGAACCTGGGCAACTTCCGTCCACTTCCCAGGGCTCTGCGGTAGATTCCCCGAGGTGAGAGCTCCGTAGGGCTGCGAGCCCCCTCCCCGCCCCATCCCTGATGTGAGCCGGACTGCGCCCACGGCCAGGGCCAGATAGAGACTTCTTCCTCCTTATTCCGAGCTTGCCTTATTGCGTAATCTCTTTGCATCACTCTGCGAAGCTCTGGGAAGCTCAGGAAAGGAAATCCCATTCCTGAGAGGCTCGAGGTGATGCAAAGCCCGGGCCCATCCTCTCCAGGACCCCTCCTCACCCAGCCCCTTCCCCTGCCCCCAGCAAGGCACGTTTTATTAACAGGAGGCGCGTGGTCAATTTAAAGAGGGCCTGCGCATTAAAGCAGATTGTTTTATGTCTCTGACACGAGGCTCCAGCTGGATGGACTATCAAGGCCTGGGTCTAAGTGTGATTAATGCCTCCGACTTGGAAGGCATCCAAACTTATTAAATCTGATGGAGTAAAGCGGCGTAACTTTCCCGTGTTACTTCTCAGCGATATGATTAGGCAAACGTCGGGGAAGCGAATGAAGCCTCCGAAAGCAGCGCAAGCAGGGCGGCGTGCGTGCGCGGGGGAGGGGAGTGGGCTTTATTTACAAAGAATTCAGCAGTTTGTTAACAAGTGCAAGTCTGTCCCTCGCCCGGGAGGTGAAGTCACCAGCTTCCTGCAGCTGCTGCCACTGTCCACACTGAGAGTCCACCAAGCGGGATAAAGAGCGGGGAGTCCGGAGACGCCTTCCCTTCCCCCACCTAAAAGGAGCACCTCGCTATGCACATGCTCCTCCCTCTCACCCACATGTATGGCACGCACTGGCCCTCGGCGGGGAAAACGGCGTCTGCTTACCCCGCCCCAGCCCAGGGCGTTCTACCTGGCGCAGCCGCTTGGCGCGTTTGACCACTTGCGAGCCGCGCCCACTGCATCTTAGGACAAGTGACTTCTAAGAACAGTGACACTCAGCGGATCCTCCCCACTCTGCTCTGCCCAAGTCAACTTCCAAGGACCCAAACCCACTAAAGTAGAACACGGCAAAAAGGCAGGAACCGGAGCATCCGGTCACAGACTCGCCGGGCACCTGCACTGGGCTAGGAGACGTGCAGAGGACACCACTGTCCACCGCGTGACTCGTCCGAGGCCCGCACAAACTGCTGCACTCTCTGAAGGAGAGGTCCAGGCACTTGCACACTCGGATTTTGGACTTTTCTTTAAGAAACAGAAACTTAACAAAAACATGTGTGCTACCCTAGCCCATCCCCGTCAGTGGCAAATCCCGAGGCGAGCCTGAGCCCTCACCCAGCTCTTACTGATAAAAGAATAACAAATACAAAAAATCTGCCAAACAACAAAGCTCCATCTTCTACACGCTCAGCAGGTTAACCCCCAGGAAACCTCGTGAGAGCCTGGGGCTGCCCCAGCGCTTTAATACCTGGCTCGACAGCCGCAGATCAAGGCCGGGCCCAGCCCTCTTTGTCTGCAAAGATGAAAGCGGGAACAGGTGGGGGCTTTGTTGGACTCATCACCTGCGATGACACGCAGGAAAGCGAGGAACAGCAGGAGCGAGCAGAGACGCCCAGGACGGCGGCGAGCAGGTGGGCGCCTGCGCAGATCGCGCGGCATCTGCTGACTCTTGCGCCAAGAAGGGGCCCGCTGGGGCCCCTGTGCACAGGACACAGGGAACCTCAGGACATGGTCACGCACGGAGACACGCGCAGGTGCGCCTGCATGCAGACCAACACGCAGAGACGCACACCACGCACAGTCCGTATCTCACCTGTCCTAGCTCTTTGCATGTGCTTTTTAACCTCTTGCCTCTTTCTCCTTTTTTCTGGAAGCACTGGCCTGAGCTATTTGGCCGGCAATCAAAATACACAGAATTACACTTCGAGTGCATCGCAGTGAAAGACGCATTGCTAGGAATCCCCTTCAAAATCCTCCCCCTCTTAAAGCACCTGCTTAGACAGACGCAGAGACCAGGGTTTGATCCCGGGCCTCCTGTGCTGGCCTCACCCCCAGGGTACACTGAGACAGCGATTGAGACAGGGCATGGTGGCCCACACCTGTAATCCTAGCACTTGGGAGGCTGGAAACTCAAGGATCACTAGAGTTGGATCTGTGTAATGAGACCGCGTAGACCGTGTACATTTTTTAAAAACCCTCCCCCTCACCTCCAACTGACTTATTCTGTCATTCTTGACGCTTGCTGAAGCAGCTCTAGAAGTTCTCTTTCAGAGGGGTTCTTCTGAGGCTTGATCAAAAATAGGGCGAATGCTGCTGGTTAAGACATGGAGCTGTATTCTCACCCAACTTATTCACTGGACCTGGCACTTGTGACTTCCGACTCCTCCCCAAAGTCTAAGTGACTGCTAAAAGGAATCGTTCTGAGCTGATTCAGGACATTACGGCAGCCGCCACAGCATGACTAAAGACCCCCAGGAAAGGACTCCGGGCACTGCCTCGGGCGGTGGCCAGAATGACGGCACATGGGTCCACAGTGCAGGGTAGGGCTTCACAGGGGCTGGCAGCATGCACATTATACTGTAGGAAATTTGGGGGGTTTAAATGCTTACACTTCTTGTCACGCTTTGCATACAAACATAACGGTCCTGGTTTCACACCCTCTGCAGAGAACTAGGACTCTGCTATCTATAATTATTGGGTCTCAACAGAGGACAGCAAGTGTGGCCAGAACCTCTGGAGCCCCCATCTCATAGGCACCATGGCCCCCACAGGGGCCTCTCACCGCAAGAGAGCAACGAGGCTTCTTGAGGCTGCTATACCAGTGCCAGACACACCCGTCACCTCTCAGCCACGGGTAGGTAAGTCCATTGCTCAGAGGGGGCCAGGGCAGACCCTGGAGGACCAGTGTCTCCCACCACAAGAGCTCAGGGCTTCCTGGCCCACCTGGGGCCTCCTTCCCACTCAGACCTCCTGCTGACCCTGGGGAATGGGACCGTATCTCAGGGCCAGTGGTCCCCAAAGGGCTCCTGTCACTCAGTGCAGGGGACAGTGAATGCTGGTGGCACAGGGGTTGTCTTCAGGAAGAGCCTGCACTCCTGAAAGCAGGCTTCAAGTTTGCGTGCCCAAAAGACGTCCTCGTGCGAGGGCCACCCAAAGGCCTATTCTCAGAAAGAAACTCACCTTGGATGCAGAGCGAACGGGCAGCAAGGCTGACCAAAACACCTATGGGAAGACGGAGGGTGAGATGCCAGCTGCTGCCCTCAGCAGAATCCAGGGGAGTCGCTTCTCCTGTCGCAGGGACACCCACAGTGACGGCTCTACCTGAGCCCACCGGGGAGGACCACAGGCTGTGTCACCTCTGGAAAGGGTCTTCGGCAAGGTGAAGCAGCAGGAGCAGTTCTAAAATGGGCTTCTCTGTAAACCTCCCCATCGATGACAAAGCAGGAAGCCTTTCCGGCCGACTCAGACCTTTCCAACGTACTCTGCTGTCCCTGTCCGACCGCAGTGGACATGCTGCTTTCTGTTCTCCGGGCCCTGTCAGAAGCTTCTCAAGGTTCCAGTCAGCAGGCCACGCACCACAGCTCAAAATAAGAGCATCTTTATTTTCGCAAGGAAATGAATGTGTAACAGCCTGTTGTTGGATCAAATACATATTGTTTTTTCTCAAAACAAGGCAAAGCCACATATCCAAAATGCATGCAGCCTCTAGTTTTCATCTGTCCTTACCCTTCAGCCAAGTCCACCACACCTGCCACAGGCTTTGTGCCCCAGTGGACAGCTGTGGCATCCTCCTTCGTCTTGACCAGTGTTTTGAACTGGAAATGATATCACTCTGTAAACGTTTTAATTTCCACGGGCTTTCAGGGTCAGATCCTACGGAATGTGTCACAGATGTGCCCACACGGCTTCTGTGTCTCTCCTAGGACCCACAGCAAGAGCATCTCGGTCACAGTGACGCTCTGTAAGTGTGGACACCAGAGGGCCCTGGGGGCAGGTCTGGTGGCTGACGTCACCCCTGGCAGGCATGGGGGTCCCCTGCCCTCAGCAACGAGTGAGCTGCCCACTACAGGATCAGCAAAGCTCCCACCAGCTCCAGGAACAGACTGCGCTGCCTCCCAAGGCAGGGACAAATACGCACCAAGGCAGTGCCCAGGAGGCATGGGCAAGGGCAGACTCCGGGCTCAGAGGTACGGCAGGCAGCACTCGTCCAGGAGACCCTTGTAGACTGTGGGTCTGACGAATCTTACGGGCCTCAGGCTAGCCACGCTGCTGTCGCTTTGTCAGTATCTGGGGCCTAGGGGAAGCCAGGGCTTAACTTACCTCCTCCGATTGGATTAGCTTAGCACTGCAGTCCGAGCAGGTGCTTTGTCTTTGCCCATGATCCTGCCCGGCGAGAGGGCTGGGCACAAGTACAGCTGCCGCTCCGGAGCAGCCAGCATCAGTGCGCCAGGTGGGCTCCACAGTGCCCTTTGTCCCTCAGGATCATGACCTGTGGCCAGAGGAAGATTCCCAGCACCAGCCTTGCTCTTGTTCTTCCACAGTTCTCAAGAGTCGTGGCCAGAACCCAGAACCCCAGACTACTGTGCTCCCCACATGGGCAACTGTGCCCAGGTGGTGGGGGCAGAGCTGCAGTGGACTAAGACCCACCAACACCTCCCTCCTCTGCCACCCACACCTGACACCATCTTCTGCTGCCACCAGGGCCATCTTAATGTCTGTCACATGGCAATACCATGTGCTTTGCCAATCCCAGCTGACACAGACCCTACACTCAAGATGAAGGCTGCACAAAGACTTGCTCCCATGCAGGCTGCAGAAGCCACCTTCTAGCCAGGGGCCCAAGACTCACAGAGAAGCCAACAGTGCCTGAGCCAGAGGCAGAGTAACACGGCACTGGCGTGGGACATTGTCTGCGTATCCCCAATATTTGATAAGCACACTCCTACCAACAACACACTCCTGCTGCCATCCGCTGGTGCAGGGTAGGTGGCCAGGAGGCTGGGCTCTCGGAGGACTGGCCAGCAGCCTACAGGCCCAGCTTTTAGCAGCGGTGCGACTAGCCTGTCCCCACCCATCCCAGCCACTTGTTGAGTGCCGAGCTGTGGAAAGATTCACCTTTCCACAAGGCTGGGCTGGAGGAATGCTGTGCCACCCACACTCACGTGGCTCCCTGGCAGGACGCCTAAGCCCTGGAATAATCCTAATAAATAAGTAACAAACCACGTGTCAGATTCGGAGCTGGCACAGAGCTGGGCAGCTCTGCAAGGGCTTGCACCAGGTGGCTCCAGGCTCGGGCCTGGCTTCAGGGCCTGTAGGCGCTGACGCTTCCTCCTGGGCAGCACCGTCACATGTGCTGTCTAGCACGGTCTGTTGCCGCAGGCCCAGCACCCCAGCACCCCAGCACCCTTCTGCTGATGTGTTCTGCACTGCCCTGTCCTCCAAGTCCTCAGCCATCAGCTGGGGCTCACCGGTTGTTTACTGTATTTGTTTATTTCTTAGCTTTGAACACCCAGAAAGGCCTCTTGCCCACTTGACCGTGACCCTTCTCCCAAAGGCCCCTAGCCTCTTCCTGTTTGGCGCAGCCCTCTGCTTTCTCCACTCAGTAGCGTCCCTGTGTGACCCTGGCCCAGGCTGCGGAGATGGTAGGAAGTCACACCGCCCAGCCAGTGCACGGGCAGATGATGCCGTGAGTGACACGCCCACAGAGGCATGGTCCCTGAGCTGGACGCAAAGCTGCGTTTGTGTTTGGGGCCCAGAGGCAGCAGCAGCCTGCAGGAGGTGATGCTGCAGGAGAGGCAGGCAGGGACAGGTGCACAGCACGAGTCGAGGTGCGGCAGCAGAGCTCAGCCTCGCGGTGGTCCAGGCTACGGCCCTGGAAGAACAGGTGAGGGCTGGCAGCCTTCTCGTGGCCTCTCCCTCACTGTCCTCATACCCCAGGAAACAGCAGGGGGAGCTGGTGGAAGCAGACAGAGTCGCTATCACCTTCAGGAGGGGACGAGT
Organism: Myocastor coypus; assembly: GCA_004027025.1. Classification (NCBI taxonomy): domain Eukaryota; kingdom Metazoa; phylum Chordata; class Mammalia; order Rodentia; family Myocastoridae; genus Myocastor; species Myocastor coypus. The sequence goes on along the minus strand of PVJA010012633.1, from coordinate 39,691 downwards.
GTGACAGAGAGTGTGAAGGAACATTGGAGTGGCAGGAAGGTGCTATTTCAGACAAAATGTTGGCTTTAGAATCATTTCAGATTTACAGAAAAGCTATAGGATGGGCACCAAGGCCCCTCATCCCTCAAACTAAGACTGCTTGTGGCCGGGCCCCTCTGGGCCATCCGGTACCACAGGTGCTGCATCTCACCTCCAGGCTACATCCCGGGTCCCTCGGCCCCCCCACTGACACTCGGGGCCTGGCTGAAGACTGCCATGAGCAACCATGTCCAGCTGGACACACCACCATTGGACTGCCCGAAGACAAAGGTAAAGAGAAAATCTGTACCAGCAACAGCAGAGAAAGACCCATTGTCCTATTCAGAATGGCAAACAGGCAACAGTGACCGGGAGACTTGAGAAGACCAAGCCAAGTGCAAAGGAATGAAGCGCCTGGCTGTCTGTCCCCAGCGAGACTGCCCTTCCCACACACCGGCAAGTCAAGGCATCGCTCATTGTGCAAAACCAACAGAGTCTGTGACCATCTCGGTTACTTTTCTCTCACTGCTGGGACAAAATACCCACACCCAAAATGAAGGAAGGAAAGGGTTACTGAGCTCACAGTTAGCGGAGGTTTCAGCCCACACTTGGCTGGCTCCAAGGCAGAGTGGCACATGGCAGAGGGCAGCCGTTCATGGCGGTGGAAAACAGCAAAGGCGACGGGAGGACCGGCGGTGGCAGCAGCCGGCAGCTTCTCCCCTGCCTCGTGCTGCCCTCAGGGTCTCTGCCCCAGGGCAGGCGCAGCGCTCACACCCGTAAGTTAATCACAAACTCTAGGAGCCACCCCAGTGACTGTGTGAGGCTTCGGGGGGATAGCTAGACACAAACCATAGCAGTGGCCATCAGCACCCTGCCACAAGTCATGGCAAAAGGATCCTCTGCACCACGCAGCAACTCAGCTCCACAGGAAGGCGTAAAGCACCGCAGAGGGTGCTCATGTGTGCAGACAGGCAAGAACATATACTTATCTGCTAATGTTTCAATTTCTCTTTAAGAGTGTGTTTTAAACATGGCATTGCAGGATTTTAATATGTAGCATGAGTGTGAGCTTCTCCGTGAGCGTGTGTGTACATGTCTATACATATTTCAGCTGCGACTTCATATGTGTAGACTGTGCGTGCACGCACACATACAACGCACATGCACAGCTGTGAGTGTGCATGTGTGTGACACAGCACCAGCACAGAATACACACCACCTTGGCCAGGGCACACGCCCATGTTTCCAGAAGAAATCCGGCGTTAATTTGACATATATTGTGATAAGTTAAAAATACCTATGGAATTCCCAGAACAGCCACAAAACAATAGAAACTACACAAAGAAACATAGCTAAGATATCTATATTAAAGTGCTAGACTTAAAATTCAACATATAAAAAAGGAAGAAAAGGGGAGCAAAATGGCAGGCTGTGGTTCAAACAGATCAGTAATTTCACTAACTGGAGACTTACTAGCCACTCCCATCAGAGGGCAGACATGCAAGTGCATTTCACACTAGAAACGGGCAGCCGGAGGACGGGGCAGCAGATCCGCCCTGGGTCAGGCAGGAGGCCAGCTCTCACTCTGTGTTGCCTGCCTAAGACATGTTTTAAATTCAAAGGTGCAAAGCCAGATGGAAAAACCAACAGGAAACACAAACCGCTCATGGGAAAGCCGGGATGGATATCTTAATATTATACAAGCCTTTAAGCTAAATAATATTACTAAAGACAAAGTGGCAAGGTGCTCAAAATAGCGCTGAGGGCATGGACTACAAACACAGTAGCATCTGTACTGTCGTAATGTAAGCAGACACCTAGCGGACGAACCCCCCCACCCCCTGACACTGAAAACCAAAGCTCACAGGGTTCAAAGAAGAGAGCAGAAGGGTGACTCTGGTTCCATAATCCACAGCTCAGGCGGCAAGGAAATGGGGAGATTCCGAAGAAGGGGGCAGGGCAGATAGATGCTCACCACCGTCGTCGTCGTCGAGGTAACACTCTTCCGGGGACAGGGAGAGGCAGGCCATCTGCAGACCCGAGAGGGATGGGCGCTAGCTCAGATGGCCTCCTGCACGGCTCCCACGCTGGTCTACTGCAAAACAAGTTTCAATAAATTTTACAAGGCTGAAGTCATAAGCAGTATATTCTCCAAGCACAGCAAATCAGATTTTAAGTTAAAATAGAAAAAAAAAAAAAAAAAAGCAGGATTCTGATCCATCCCCAATATATGGAAATCATACAACATACTCATAAATAACCAACAAGTCAAGGCAAGAATCATACAGAAAATGTATATTGAGCAAAATTAAAGTGAAATGTCACGTACCACAACTTTACAGGTGCAGCTAAGTCAGGGCTTCGAGGGAAATTCCTCACTGAACACTCACCTCAGAAGAGAGTTCAGCCCTTACTCTGTGACATAAGATTCCACATTAAGAAACTAGGAAGAAGAGAAGCTAAACCCAAAGTTAAAAAAAGACAGAGATAATACCATGCAGAAATCAATGGAATTCTCCATAGCCAAGCAATGGATAAAAAGCAATACAGTCAGAAGTCGCTCTCTGAAAGATCAATAAAGTTTATAAACCTTTCCCTAACCTGAGGGAATAGTACACATCCATCACCATGGGAAACAGTTTTGGAGATTTCTTATTAAGTTAAACATACACTTACCCACAAACTCATCAATCCCACGTTAGGCATCTGCCCAAGGAAAATGAAGAAATATGTCCACGGGAAAACTCTTATGCGAATGCTCGTAATAGCATTTTTCATAATGGCCCAAACTGGAAGGAGCCCAAAGGCCCATCAGTTGATGAACAAACAAACGGTGCCTCGGCGCAGTAAAATATTACTCGGCCATACAAACAAGTGCACTGTCAGCCCTCATGGCCACAGGATGGGTCTCATCATCGCGTGTTCCTTAAAGAAGCCCAGCATGGCGGGCGATGCTGTTCTAGTGGCTTAGAGTCCCAAGGAAAGACAGAATGTGGGGAGAATGCAGTGTGGGGTTCCCAGAGGCTGGGGACAGCAGGGATGGGCTGCGAAGGGCCACGTGGACCTGGGGAGGACGGAAGCATGCTAAATTCACATTGTGGTGGCGGAGGCATGACTTTCCATTCATCAGTCAGTGGGGGAGGGGTTCTGGACCTGCTGTGCGTCACTAAAGCTATAGCGCAGGTCTGTGAGTGTGTGACCCGCTCCGCTTACTGCAAACCCTCTCACGCGCCCACCCCGCTGCTGATGCCAGCTGTTCTCCTCACCTCAGCCACCTGTCGCCTCTAATCTGCCCACTCGCAGCATAACCCTGCCACCCTGTGACCCCCCCAGATCAGGGCTTCACATCTGCAGGGCCGCATGAGGACACCTCTCTGTGAGCAGATGAGGACAAAAGGTTGGTCATCTGTCACCCCGCCCCAGCAACTCGGCTGTGGTGGCTGCCAGCTCCTCAGGGCCCAAGACCCAGCTCTGGCGGCTCTGAAGACAGGTCCTGCCTCTGCTCTGTGCTGATCCTCCCCAGGCCCCAAGCTTGCCCCAGCCCAGCTTCCTGACTCCCAAGGCCTCTGTCAAGGAAGGCTTCCAAGGAAGGCTTCCCCAGGGCCTCTGCCAGGCCCCTGGAGGAGGCTTCACACCCGCTGCTGCCCAAGCTGTGGCCTCTTCCTGCACCGTCCTGCCAGCCACACCCAAGTGTCCAGGCCCAAGGACACCTGTGTCCCACGCCAGCCTTTCCCCACCTCCCCAGTGCCCACCAGCAGAGCCATTATAGAAGCTGGGCTTCTGTAGGGCCAGGTGGCAGACACCAGCTATACCACAGCTCTGGTGGCTGAGGCCAGAGGATGGCAAGTGCGAGCGCAGCCTGGGTAACTCAGCAGCTGAGCAAGATCCTGTCTCAAAATAAGCGATGAGGGGGAAGGGAAGGGAAAGGAGGGGAACAAGGAATTAAGATGTGCTATGTGCCCGTACTACCTTCCCATGGGAACATAAACACTATGTCCTGCCCACGTACACTAGGAAATGAAAATAGCAGAGAGTTCTTGGGTTCTTGGACTAAAACAACTGATAAAGGTGGATTTAAGATGAAGCACTGCTCTGGGAAATTAGCAAAACTTGGCTAACTTTGGACACACGGCGGTGCTGAGTAATGTGACAGAATGTACCCAAAGTGAGGAGTGAGACAACTCTAAATGAGACAGCTTTGAGTGACTTCAGAGTCCCCGACCTACACCTCAAGAGGCACAAGCCCTGTTCGGCTTTCTGACCACGGGCAGGAGAATCAAGAATCGTGTGCCCCTATCGGGGTCAGGCATTGTGACAATGACAGCATCTGCTTCCTTCTCCCCAAACCCTCTCTCAGGGAAGCCAAGCACCATGGGGGAAGCCGGGTCAGCAGAGACCACTGCCCGGCGGAAGCCAAGCTGTCCAGGACAAGGAGCTGCAGAGGAAAGCAGCTATGTCGTCCCAGCCAACGGCAGCTGGGCAAGCAGCTGGTGCAGGACCGCAGAGCCCCAGCCAGACAACCACGGACTCCCAGGCCCTCGGCAGCCTGAGCCAAAGCCCAGCAGCCGCAGGGAGGAGACCAGCAGCCAGCGGTGTAGTGAGCAGAGTGCTGTGCACCGGAGGCCGTGGCTCATGTGAGCAGCCCCAGGCCCGTCGCATGCCAAGAGGAAAGCGGAAGATGAACACAGATGTCTAGGCAAAGGATTCAGAAGGAAGTCCATTCAGACATGGGCACAGAGGGTCATCGGGGGCCCTGGCCCGACTCTGCACCAAGTATCCTTCAAGGTCTTTAATGCGATTTTTTTTGTTTTTGCCCAATTCATAAACCAGAATGCTGAATAATAATTAGAAAAATATGAATATTTATCTAGAGCTCATCTCTCTGTGCTTACAAGTTTGCTGTAGGCATCCCAGGGGCTCCAATTCACACAGGTGCCCTGTGAGCTCCTCACGAAACATGGCTCCTGAGGGCAGGCAGAGAACAAGGAACCAAAGAGGTCAGGTGGGTCCTCCAGGGACAAAGGGGTGGGGAGAAGGAGGGAGGCATGGATCACAGGACAGAGGCACCCCGTAGGACCCAGGGGACATCCTCATAAGGACCTTAACAACTGTGAGTGGGACGAGAAAATACGAAGCAAGAGAAGGAAGAACACCGTGTCAGGACTTGAAGCCACCGCCCACGCTGTGTCCCAGCTGACCCCTCGGGCCCACTCCAGGCAGGCAGAGGTGCATGACGGCCGGCCCAGCCCTGGACTAGGTCCAGATCCAAGGGCCTCGCCAAAGCCTCAGGGCCTGTCCTCAGCTGGGCCAGGGTGATTCTTTCTTTCAGAACAAAACCCACTCATGACCACTGAGCTGGCTCTGCGCGCAGATCCCAAAGCAGGACCCGGCCTTTAGAGAAGAGCGCTGACAAGAGAGAGGCCTGAGACCAGCCAGGCGGGCCAGGTCACGGTGTCCTCCCTGCTTGCAGCCCTGAGCTCCATCTGCTAAGAGACCTCCTAGCGTTCTCACGGAGAACACAGTTTCCATGCAGTCTGCTTGCTGCATCTTAGGTGCAAGGTCTGCCCTCCCTCCCCACCCCTTCGGCTCTGCGGCCTGAGTGCTCAGGACGGTGTCCCTGAGAGCCAGTACTTCTCTAATCTTAGGCCTGCGCAAGCTGATCCCTGCTCCTGTATCGAGCAGAAGTATTTTTAGCCTACTAATGATATTGATTTAGTTGCTTTAATTTGATGATCTGTACTTGACATTCTCTGACCTTATGTTCAAAACCAAAGTCTTCATTATGTTCACCTTAAAAAAAAAATCATAGCAGAGTCTTCTTTGATTATTGGCCAAATGGTGTGGCTACAAGAAACCAGATGCCAGACAGGAAGCCACTAAAGGTCCAGTCGGTGACACAGGAGGAAAATGCGTGTGTGAAGGCTGACACATCCCTAGTTAAACACAAAGATGTCAGCGCAAGAGCACAAAGATGCCAAGAGTTTGCCTTGTGCCACTTGTTGGCACTCAGGCTGCCAAGCACATGGCACAGGGTGACATGCTGGGAGAACTCCATCAGTGCTGACTGCTGCCACGTTTCTGTATGGCCCGAAACACTTGCAAACGCATTATGCCATGTAACCCTCAGGTGGCCCCCCTGATGTGCGTGATGACCTGCTGCGCTCTGAGCTGAGCTCTCTCTCTGTGTCCCTCAGCACCGAGCAGTCCTGAGGTAAGGATGTCGCTTCCTACAGACAGGTGCTGGTTTCACAGAGGTAGCACAGTAGATTGTGGACACAGGCTTTCAAGGAAAGGGAGGGAATAGAGACAGGACAATGACAGGACCATCATTAATGGGTCAGAGTATACCGCAAACACACCCAGGGTAAAACGCCAGAACAGTCTTAAACCACGCACTGCCCTGCTTGATATTTGGGCTATCGAGGTCTCATGCTCAGATCCTCCACGAGGACAGAGGCCCCTGACCAGCTAAGAGCAGCAGAAATACCCTTAGGAGGCTGAGGCAGGTATGAGCCAGCAGTCCTGACCCTCCCACCAGGGTCTCCCAACAGCAAGGTGGACCCCTGCGAGCTTTATCAAAGAAGCAGGGTTGAGCCTTGGTGGTCACAGCTCCGACAGGACCCCGACAAAAATCAACATGAGTTTCCTCCCCACCCAGAGGTCAAATGCCAAATCATAACTTTAATCTCACCCAGAATCCTAAACTCCAGGGCCAAAGGAGTGAAACAGAACCCGGCCATCTTTACTAGCAGAAAACTGACCGCTGCCCCTGCCAGGTGCCTGGTAGGTAACACCAAGGCTCCGCTGTGGCTTGGCTGTGTGGCACCGGACGCTTCTGATTAATTAGCTCATTTGTTATCTGTCCGGCACAGCAGGCCTGCTCATCAATCGTCACAGGAGTCTCATGGCGTCCTTGGGCAGCGCCTGGCACCACGCTCGCATATGCTCAGGTTTAATTAGCTTGAGCAAGAGGAGAGCAGAGCGGAGCAGGGTGGAGGAAAACACAGGCTGCGGGGAGCGGGGACAGGCAGCCGGCAGTGCCTCCGCAGAGGGGCGGGGCCAGCAGAGGCCACCCCAAAGAGCAGGAGCCAGAGCCAAAGCACGACCCAGAAACGCAAGTCACAAGTGAGGGTCCTTAAAAGGAAGGGAACAAGAAAATTTTAGCTGTAATTGCTTCTCTCAGTAGGCCCGCAGAAACTGGCAGCACATGTACCCAGCCGCTGCGTAAATATGTCATTTTCCCTTTCATATTTCTTCCTTCCGTCCCTCCCTCTGAGCAGATTCTTCCGTGCTCACAGTATCTACTGCACCTTTCAGATCCCATTTCCTCTATCAGGTTCTAACACCAGGCAGACAACGACGCTTGCACATGCAGGCCTGATTTATTTCACTTCTGAGTATGCTCTCAAGTTGCATCCATTTACCTATAAAAGCCTCAAATTTATCTTTTTTATAGCTGAGTAATACTCCATCGTGTAAAAATACCGCATATTTTTCTACCCGTTCCCCAGTGGATGGGCACTTGGGCTGTTTCCAAGACTGAGCTCTGGCAAGTAGTGCTGATGTAAATATGAGCGCGCGTCCATCACTGCGGCGTGGTGTTCTCAGCTCTTCTGGAAAAACACCCAGGAGGGGAATAGTTGGGTTGAACACGACGTCCAATCCTAGCGTTTTGAGGAGCTTCACACTGATTTCTGCAGTGGCTGTACCAGTTTCACTCACACTACAGGGAAGGAGAGTTCCTTTTTCCCCACAGCGCCTCCAGCCACCATCTGTTAATGTGCTAATGATTGACTTTTTAAAATTTCTTCTTCATATATACACGAAGAAAAATGTGTGTGCATGTGTGTACGTGTGTGTGTATTTTCTCACTATGCAGCTCAGACTCATTGAAATGCTCCTGTGTCTGCCTCTCCAGCACCAGGATTACAGGCATGTGCCACCACGTGTGGATTCAGTGGCCGGCATAGCACTGCCAGAGTTCGGGGCCCAACATGGCATGAGGTACCAGGGATCAAACTCGGGTCCTTGTGCCTGCCAAGCAGGTGCTTAGTCCACTGAGCTGTCTCCACAGCCCCTGCTTGATTTCTTACTGAGAGCCATGCTTTCTGGGGTAAGGATGGAATCTCGGGGTTGTTGTAACTTGCATTTTGCAGATGGCCAATTATGCTGAAGATTTCTTCACACATTGATCGGCCATTGGTATCTCTTCATCTGAGAAGTATATACTCATCTCAGATGCTCATTTTCAGATTGGGCCTTTGAATTTTGGGGGCCCAATTTTTTAAAAATTCTTTATGTTCTAGATAGAGGTCTTTTGTCTGAGGGACAGTCAGCTATGATTTTTTCCCCCAATTCATGGGTTTTCTTTTTACTCAGTTGGTGATTTCCTTTGACATGCCAAAACTTTTTTCAAAGATGAAATCCCAGTCGTTGACTCTTCAAAGTATTTCCCATGCAGTTTAGTATTTCTTATCTTTTCTTTTTAGCCAATTTTGCATGCATATATCTGGTAATGTAAACAACTACTTAAAAAATTATTTGAAGACAGTATCATGCAATATAACAGCCATTGTTGAATTCCTATTATTTTGTTTAGTGAAATTCCGTATCATTTCTGATGAGTTTTTTTCAACTATTTTTTATTCTCTTTACAAAGAATAATAAAGTTATGGGCAGAAGCAGAAAAAAAGAAAGAAGTCAGAATCCTTTAACCAGCGAAGCTGCTGCAGAGGCATCCGACATAGGCTCCTGCTTTCCGCGCCTTGCATTCCCAAGCGCGAGGCCTGTGTTCTGAATCAAAGGCGGGAAGTGAGGGACACTGTAGCCCTGCTTAGGCCCTGATCAAGTGAGGAAGGCCACCAAGCAGGAGTCGGTCAAAGCAGCCTTCGAGGAAAAAGAACAGACACGCTCTTCTGTGCGTGGTGGCAATGACAGCGTGACAGTCAGCTCCCTGTTGCTGCCACAGAATACCTAGAAAAACACCCTGAACGAAGAAGTGCTTCCTTAGGCTCCCAGCCTCCAGCTGCCAGCCCATGCTCAGCTAGATCTGCTTCCTCAGGCTGTGGCAGGGGAGAGCACCCCACGGAAGGCTGTGGTGGGAAGAGCCGCCGGCCTCGCTGCAGCTGGGAAGCAGAACAAGGAGAAAGCCCACGGACAGGCTGACGACCAGGTGGCCTCCCAGCCGCAGCCCAGCAGCTCCTCCTCAAAATCGCCATCGACTCATCCTCTTGTCCGTGGAGCCGGTGCCCATTACGTCACAGCCCCTGATCCACGCACCTCTCAGAAGCCCGGCAGCTGACAGCCACGCCTTTAGCTCTCAAGTTCTGGGACACCTCAGATCCAAGCCCCAGCAGAGGGCCATGGTCTACATCAGCCAGCCTGCACCGAGCACAGGCGTCCTGTCCCCAGGCGCACTCCTAAAGAGGCCGGAAGCTCTCACTTCCCCCCAGATCTACCAGACTCACCCCTGGGGCCAGGACAGTCAGCTGTCACAGCAGCCACCTCGTCTTGACATTCTGAGCCAGCATGGCCCCAGACCAGAGGTCAGCGGTGCCGGCCAGTGTAGGAATGCTCAGCCTCCTCTCGGCACCAGAGCTTCTGGAGGCACTCCCTGCTTCTCAGTGGCCCACGAGCAAGACAAAAAATACTTCACACCCGGGGAGCGGGAGACAGCTCAGTAGAATAAGCACTTGCCTGGCAAGCACAGGTAGCATCCACAGTCCCTCTTACCACAGTGGTCTTCTCTGATTCGCAGGCCTCTGTTCTTGATGCCACTGACCTCAGGACAGAAGTGAGGAAGCCAGGCGTGATTTACGGATAATGGAGGAGGTACCAGCACCTACATCGCACGTAAGAGGATGGTCATGAGGTTAGAGGGCAAGCTTAGGCGTGTGCACGCAGAGGCTGTGATCACCATGGGTGTGCACCATGGGTGTGCAGGGGCTCTGATCACAGTGTGCAGCAGGGGTGTGCAGGGGCTGTGATCACGGTGTGCACCATGGGTGTGCAGGGGCTGTGATCACAGTGTGCACCATGGGTGTGCAGGGGCTCTGATCACAGTGTGCAGCAGGGGTGTGCAGGGGCTGTGATCGCAGTGTGCAGCAGGGGTGTGCGGGGGCTGTGATCGCAGTGTGCAGCCAATGGATGCACTGTCCCTGTCAGAAGCAGGCCAGCCATTTTACTGTGGTCCCTATGGTGGCCACAGCTCACCTCCTTCATAGGTACCACAAGCCTCTTGCCACATGCGCTGCCCTTCGAGGCACAAGGGCTCCAACCTCCACACAGTAGTCTCATGCACCAGAGGCCATCACCCAGGCAGGATCCCGCAGAGCCTGCTCCCACGGGAGGGATATGGCCAGGAAGAGTGGGCGGCAGTGTACGGAGGGCTTCCCGGGTGCTCCTCGTCCTGGTCCTTTCACTCTCACTTCTTGGCCAAAACAGAAGGCTCCTTCTGCGCCCTCTCCTAGGGCTGGGAGGCAGCAGGCTCTTCTTAAGCAGAATGGTGGAACCCAGATAAGAAAATACCTCCCACATGACTGGGCAGGCTGTTTTCTTAGAAAGAGGGATGGCTGTGCCCAGCAGAACCCAGTTGTGTGTTGCATTTTAACTCCCTCTGATAGCTGAGCTCATAATGATTGCAACCATTACTGCTGTTGCCCCTTACTGAGCACATCCTCCAAGCCCTGAGCTCCAAGCTTCCTGAGCGCCCAGCCCTGCTCCTGGTGGGAGAATGTGCTGTCTGCACCCTCCTTCAGATGACTTGGAGCCTTGGGGCTCAGGTGCCTGGTTCCCGGGGCAGACGGGGACCCATTGGCCAACCTCGCTGAGCCCACCAAAAATTTCTCTGGCTTTTTTCTCCTGTAACAGAAATAATGGCCGAGTTCATATTTCCAATAAAAGTTTTTACAACCAAGGGAGAAAATAAATGCAGTTCCTGCTGAACCAGGCTGCCAGTGGATGGGACGAGCTGGAAATGCCCCCAAGTTCTCATTAAAGAAGGTTTGACAGCAGCGTCCGTTCATCCTGGTCCCCGGGCTCCAAGGTCGAGTGTCCTTAGAATCTCTGCAGCTTCTGCCTCTCTGCATTGGTGAAAACAAGAATAACTTTAATCTCCAATAAGCTCCAGTGGCCCATGAATTTTTAAAGATGATTAAATAAGCTTACTAGTAAAATCTTAATATTTAAAACTGCATCTGCAGCTAAAGGAAGTTATTAAAAACTAGCTTCGTTGCTTTTTCCCTCTTCAAATTCTGAGCCGTTGGAATAGAATCCATGCTGCAATTACTACTACACCTGGTTATTTCAAATTTTCAGTTCAGGGGTTCTGTTTACTGGGACTGATTTGGGGGTCCCAATTTCATCTCCTTAATGGAAAGTTGTGAATCCAGTGATTTAGCATAATTGCTTTATTTTTTATTTCATATATATATTTAATACATATGTGATAAGATAATTGTACTACTAATTTCTATTGGTTTATTGAAAGGAATGGCTAATGCTTAATTTTCTTTGGCTAACTTCACATGCTTATTTGTGGTTATCAGAATAACTACTTTTGTTTTGTTTTTTGCAGTACTGGGTATCAAACTCAGGACTTTGTGCTTGACAGACAGGCATTTATATAACCATTGTTAAATTTAAACAATAAAAATATTGAATTTTAAAAAGACAAATAATAATAATAAGAAGAAGAAATAAGAAATCCAATAATGGGCTGGGCGTGGTGGCGCACGCCTGTAATCCCAGTACTTGGGAGGCTGAGGCAGGAGGATCAGTGTGAGTTCGAGACCAGCCTGGGCCACAAAAGTGAGCTCAAGGCCAGCCTCAACTGCATAGTGAGACCCTGTCTCAAAAAGGCAAAAAAAAAAAAAAAAGAAATCCAATAATGGGTGTTACATTGTATATATTTGTTTTCAAAGTAGTTGTTCAGGGCTGGGGAGATAGTACAGTAGCATAATTGCTTTAGAATTCTCTCTTTTTATAAAAGGTTAGATTGAGGAGGCATGATATCACATACTTTTGCCAAACTTAAACTGAAGACTGAATGCGGTGTAACTCAACTTTCTAGACACCCAGCGCCGCTCGACGAGCGCATGGAGAAGAGATTGGCCCACCAGGTGCCTTGCGTGGGAGCAATGACAGACCAGCTCCTACAGGAAGATGGGAGATCACTTGGTGCGGAACCGGAAATGGACCTGTCACAGGAATCGCCGGAGCCACTTCCCCTGAATCTCCCGCCCTGCCCAGACCGCTTCTCCAAACAGACCCACAGTGGGGCCAGAAGCTCCAAGTCCGGGCGTGGGGGCCCCAGCACTCGGCCTGCGCACATCCCCCAAATGAGACACGCTGCTCGGTTCTGAGATACTTATGCTTGGTGTTCCTAAGTTCACAAGAGAACAAAACATCTACTCGCACATCCCAAATACCCCAGAACTTGGGCCTTCATCGCTCAAGGTTGTCTGGCCCTAGCCCTGAAAAAGGGAGCATGCGAACGGTCTGAGCATGGCAGTCTGCCCCTCCACCGCAGCACAGCTGGCTGAACTCAGTGTGCAGGGCATCCCCCTCGCAGTTGCAGGCGGTCTCCCTGCTTTGTCTGCACTGCAGTGGCCCCTCTTACATGGCTGTCTCCCTTTCTGTCTACACAGGGTGCCACTCTGGGGGTTCTCTCAGGTTCCACCCCGAGCCTGGAGGCTCCTGAGCCAGCACAGCTTGTAACTTTATTTTCACAGTGAGCACAATCCACATAGACCCAAGAGGAGTGGGAGGAAACGGTAGCTCAGGGACCTGCCTCCCTGCATAGCCAGAGCGGTCTGTCCTGGAGGCACAGGCTGCAGGTGTGCCCCGCACTGGCTCTGGGCCCTGCACCCTGAGGCCACCGCAGCATCATCACTACCTCTGTGATTGTGAACACCGTCTCTCACATCTATGCCATTCTGACGAGCTGTGTCCCCAGGATTCGATGACTTGCAGCTTCCAGTCAGTGTGCTAGAAGACACGGCCGCAGTGACAAGACTCCTGCTGGGACCTCCCTAGGCCCCCATCACTCCCTGGAAGCCTGCCAGTCCTGCATGAGGCCTCCTGTGCAGCTGGACTCTGTACACACACCACAAGGATCCAGGAACCCTGCAGGAGGATGGCCAGGACTAGTGGGCTGGCCTCCAACAGGGGGCTTTGGCTGCAAGATGCACCCCTGAAAGGGCAAGGGGTGGGACCAGGGAGCACCCAGCTCTGCATCTCCATATGGCTACCACCTGGAAAATGCCATGTCCTGCAGCTGGCACATGAGAACACCCCAAGGCCCAGGGAACCCCACCTCACCAAGGACTACAGAGCTCCCGGATGAGCCCGCTGTTAATTCACTGAAAGACAGGAAAGTGCATTTTTACATCACATGAGCCCAGCGGCAAGTAGACCAAGGGAACCACCCCTCAGAGCCTGCAAATAACGCTCAGGGGAGATTCCCAGGCTGTCTAGTTGAAGAGAGACTTTGGCCCAAAGCTGTGAGGTGTCTGTTCACGACTTTGCTGGGAGCTCTGTACTGATCTTCCAGGATCTTCTGAGACATCTGTGCTCCAGGAAAGACAGAGCAATTTCAGAGTGAGGCATTATGTGTGGACTTTCCAAGCATCTGTTTCCCACCAGAGACCCACGACCATCAAAGCTGCCAGCCCAGGCAACTTCATTTGCACTGGCATGACCCTAGAGAGCAAGCACGCTGGCAGCCAAGTGAAACTGCACCGAGACCAAACGCAGCGGAGGGGAGGAGAGACGCGTCCCGGGCTCCTCGGAATTCCCCTCATTAGCGGGCACCGCCGTCTGCCCCCAGCAGGTTTCATTCTCCTGCCTCACCCAGGTTCCTCTCCGGCTTGGGGTTGCAGCCTCGCCTAGCAGAGCGGCAGCATGGGAGAAGAGGCCACGACCCCGGGTTGCCCCAGTTGCTGGTGTCCTGCGTTCATCAGCTGCTCAACTGGGAAAACGTACCAGCAGGCTCTGCCTCAGATGGGTAGAAGAAAGAGAGCTCGCCTGTCCTGGAAGGGCTGCTGGGCAGAGCTGGCAAGGCTTCCGGTTGAAGGGCCTCCTGGGACGACGAGCACACGGCCTAAGACCTGCTCTGGGGTGGCAGGAGACAGGGGCCCCACACCCCTCGTCCAGCTGCTCCCCAGCTACCAGCAGAGAGCAGTGCTCTTCTACGAGGCTTGGCATGCCAGTGGGAAGTCAGGGCTGACCTAACGGAGCAGGGCACCAGGCTCCGGGGGTCTCTCTCATCACCCTTGGATGGCTCCTCCCTGGGCCACACCCTTTCTGGAGACCACATCAGATGGAAGTTGAAATCCGGAAAACAGGGCAACATTCAATGGAAGCATCTCGGGCCTAAGAGGCCCTCGTCCTGCTGCGGCGCTGGTCCCTGGCCATGTCTGCGGCTGTGCAGCTGTCAAAGCTGGCAGGGTCCACACAGGGCACCCCATCCTGTCCACCTCACCCCTTCACTGGCTCCTTGGCTTCAAGTGTTCTCTTCCTCTTGAGTGAAAGCCCTCTACTGTGGGGTTAAGGATTTCTCTTCACTATATCTTTTCGATAAAGTTCTCCTTTATGGGGCATTCAAGACTTCCCGCAAGATGGCCTCAAACCATTACCGCTCACAGCTCCATCTCAGGCCTCTCAGGTCCTCTACCCTCCTTGTTTGTTACGCAGCTCATTGGCTTGGGTGCCGGGAAAGCCGATGGCAGGGCTGAGACAGAAGCCAGGGAGGCAGCAGGGGAGGGAAGCTAGATGAATGACACCCACATAGCCCACTGCAGAGAGACCATGGAAGGGCTGGGTCACCTCGGCCCGCAGGGTCTGCACCGGCCCCGAAAAGCTCCAGGACAGAGGCGACCACAAGGAGTTTCCTGCTGAGCAGAGAAAGGCAGCAGGAGAAGAACAGGAGAGTCCCAAGGCATGCAGACTGAGGGGGCCAATGGCCCATCCATGCTGCTGTCCATGGAGCCTATCCATGCTTCCTGTCCACACTTCCTGTCCACATGACCTGTCCACGCCACCGTGCTCTCTTACACAGTACTACCACGCCTTCTCGCCTAAGCCACCATCCCCTTCTAGCATCTGAATAGTGGCTCCCCAGGTCTTCCCACGGCCCATAGAATCCACATCTGGCCCACTTACATTTCGCTAAGAGGGTGACAACCCAGAGACACCTTCTGATTGAACATAGCTCAAGAGGCCACCACCCAAGATGCCAACGCAACGAGAAGTCCTCCTGGCAATGTCCACCACTACAGTCTGCAAATCCCAGCTCAGGGGAAAGCCAGGAAGTTTGCATGAAATGTGAGCTCAGCGGGCTTCAGGTCGTGGCTGCCGTGGCCATTTCCCATGGCCTGGACATGCTTTGCATATTTACTTCATGTAACTATAGCTCATTGATGTATAGCTCATACATGTCTAAGCTGACTTTCCCAGAAGACACAGAATTGACCCCTGTCACATACAGAATGTATTCATGTACACATACAACGTAAAAGTGAACAGACCCGTAACCACCACACTGAAGCCTTCTCAATCCAACTCACCTTCTTTAATGAGCGTCACAGCTAGCTGACCACCCACGCATGTGCCACGTTTCCATATTGTGGGGCACGAGTGCCCACCACACTCCTTCTTGTAATCGTTATAGCTTTTCATTGTTTCTCTAATAAATTCATGGACAGTAGTGTAAAAGAATCTGGCAAAGGAAAAACTAAATAAATATCAGCAGCTGGTATGGCTGATAATGAGGTCTCTTCTGTCAGACGAATCAAAGTCATCTCGGCAATCCCAAGAGAAATGAGGGACACGGAATGCAAATCAATTCTCATCATTGTTTCAGCAATTCATTTGGGAAAGACAGACACCAGCCTGGCCTTCGGTCTCCTTGGGCAGGGTCTGCAGAGGCCTGGCCTTGGGGACCCCACCCCGCCCGTCTCCCCTTCCTCTCTGGCGCACATACCAGCTGGCACTACTCCCTGGTCACCAGGAACAACAGAGCACCCCGCTCCACCAGGCCCTTCCACGTCAGGGCCACCCAGCCTGGGAGCCAGCTGACCTGCACTGAGTCCCGTGAACCATGCAAAGCTTCACTCCTGAGCTGTGGGTGCCCAGGCTTGGGCCACAGCCGCAGGACAGCTGACCTACATGCAGTCTTAACACTAGATAACAATGCCTTTCCTTGTGCTTTTTAACAGTTTTGCTCTGAGTACCTCAACATTTCTGCAAATGGCTTGAAATTTCAGAATGAGATCACTAAACAGTCATGGTTTTCCATGTTGTAGCAGATTTTTTTCTAATGTTTCATTCTGAAGGTCCGCACTGGTGACACCAAGTGGCATCAGGGCCCTCGAGGCGCGGGGACAGCACAGCGCACAGCGGACAAGGTGCGGCTGTACTGGCCATGCTGTTCACACCCGCTATGCCATCACTCGAGGGACGGAGGTAGAAGAACTCCTGGCCCAGGCCCGCCTGAGCCACACAGCAAGCCCCTGCCAAAAGAGCAAAGAAACACAACGACAAAGACCTGAGGCCCAGCCTGAGATGGAAGGTGAACCAGAGGAGCTAGTGAAGAGCTTGGAGCACACAGGCAAAGGCACTGTGCCCTGTGTGTGGTGGCAGTGCCCCAGTGCCACCTCGCAGCTCCAACCAGGACGAAGTCAGAGTAGGGGCATCCACGCTTCACGGTCAGGGGTGCCATCAGACCCAGCTGTCTTACAGAGAAGTCTGTGTTGGAGGGATTTCGGGAGGGTAGAAATGGTAGCTGTGGGAATGGCTGTCCTGCCCCCAAATCCTTACAGTAGGTACTGTTTTGACACCCTGGGAAGCCACTCACCTGGGCCATCTCGTCGCGAAGGCTTCCTGTGGGTATCAAGTGCAACCGAGTATTAAAAAGTGATGCGACACACCCGTGACCTCCTCGCTTCACAAAGCACCCTCCACCTCAAGAAGAGCCCAGCTGCTCCAGCAAAGGAAATAATTCCCAGAGGGGAGAAGCCGCCGCCGCAGAATGGGAGGGGCTGCTTGCAAACCACACACCTCATAAGGAGCTAATACTCAAAACAGCGAAGAAGCTCATACAACCTAATCACAAGAAAACAAATAACCCAATTTTTTTAAATGGGCAGAGGAAGTCACGTGAATAGTGACATTCCCCTGTCATCCAGCATACCTGGGGACAGAGGCATGAGGATCACAAACTAAGTCCCAGCCTGGGCAATCCAGGGACTTGGTGAGTCCCTACCTCAAAAGACTATTTTTTTCAAAGGACTGAGGATAAAGCTCAGTGCCAAGACTTTAGGATCAACCTCTAAAGTGGGCAGAGGGTTGCTTGAAAGAAGAGAGCCCTCCATGGCACAAGTACCTGCCTGGCAAGTGCAAGGTCATGAGTTTGAACCCCGGTCCCACAAAAGAAAGAAAGAAAGAAAGAAAGAAAGCTATAGAAAAATAATGACAATGAAATAGATGAGTTTTGGCCAATAGTGTGTTCTAATGCATTCAAACTCACTTTCAAAACAGTACCTACTGTAAGGATTTGGGAGCAGGACAGTCATTCCCACAGCTACCATTTCTACCCTCCCAAAAGAAAGAAAGAAAGAAAGAAAGAAAGAAAGAAAGAAAGAAAGAAAGAAAGAAAGAAAGAAAGAAAAGACCCGAATGATGGCCGGCCAGAACGTGCAGGAAGACTGCTCAGCCACACTGACCACTGGGGGTAAAGAATGAAAGCTCCGGTAGGAGGGTTTGGGCCGCATACTTTCTAGAATGGCTACTGTCAGACAGGAAAGGACTGGTGTCAGTGGGGCTGGACAAAGGGAAGCCTCGTGCACCATGGGCCAGAGTGTAGGTCACTGCAGCCACTGGGGAAAACCCCACGGGAGTGCCTTCAAAAGCCAAGTCAGGGACCATAACTCAGTGGCACAGAGCTTGCCTGGCAAGCACAAGGTCCTGAGTTCAATTCTTGGTATGGAAAAAAATCTAAAGCTACATCGGCATTAGCGTATGATCTAGCCGCCTCCCCTACCTACAGGCTTACGCCAGAGAATTGGAAACAGACGACCAGAGGCATGCTCACCTGGCACTTCCCACAGTGGCCCAGGTGCAGAGGGATCCAACGCACCCCCCTGTGGATGCATAGGCCGAGGAAACAATGCTATCGCCACAAACAATGGCTGGCGCGCTGGTGACCTGAACGTGTGCAGCATGCCAACACTGGACTGCATGCCACTTATTTTGCAACAATTAAAATAAAACTTTTAAAATAATGGTGGCATCTATGCTCAATGGAATTTATTCTGCCCATATCCCCCAACCCCACGGTGGACCTGCAGGGTGCTATGCTGAAAGAAATAGGGCCACGCAAAAGCAGGAGCGCCACAGGTGTCCACATGTGGCGCGCCTATGTGGAACCCGCAGGTGTCGTTTTGCAGCAGGAAGCAAAGGCCATTCCTAGAGGCTGGGGTGGGAGGGCTGGGCAAAGACACAGCTCTCGGGCACAGCAGGAAGGGGCCCACATGGTGATGCGGTTCATAATAAGGCGTTGCTCCAAGAGTAGCTCTTAATGGTTTATGGAGGGGAAAGATAAGGCAGCAATGTGATGGGAATGTTAATTAGCCTGCTCAAGCCTCTGCATCATCCACGCCTAGATCAAGATACCCAAGTGTGTCCTATAAACACACGCAATTATTATGTGTAGTTAAAAGTCTGACTTTAAAATGAATTTTTAGAAGTATATAAAAGAAGGAAGGAAGGAAGGAAGGAAGGAAGGAAGGAAGGAAGGAAGGGAGGGAGGGAGGGAGAGAGGGAGGGGTAGAGCAATAACAGAGGTGGGAGGGAGAGAAGGAAGACAGAAAGCGAGGCAGGGAGGCAGAGTGGGAGGAGCCGGACCAGCTCCAGGACGCAGGTGCTGAGTGGCGAGAGAGCCGTGTCCTCGGGCCGTAGGAGGAAGGATGGCGTGGCTTTGGAGGCACTCTTACCATCCACACAATCAGAAAAACAGGTTTCGTTTCTGGAACGACAGACCTGAACGCGCGGCACTCAGAGCCGACACCACTTAGAACGGCACAGAAGCCAGGCAGGGCCGATGTCGCCGACTGGAAGATGCGCCCAGCGTGACCCACCGCAGCCCCGCCCCTCCTGGAGGGCAGGCTCCCGGCCACCTCGCAGATTTATGGCACCTATTATGAAGTCGTAGATCAGCCCGGATCCTGCGCGCTGCTGTAAACACCTTCTCCACACTCTTCACCACCATATAACTTGTCATGTTTAATCTCCTGCCTTGATGTTAAACATCTCCTTATCATCAAACTGTAAATACAGGGTGGACCATATTTTCTATGTGACTAAAAAAGAACGATTCAGGGGCTAATTGGGGGGGGGGGGAATTCCCTGATTTATTTCATCAGAGGTTCCCTAGGAATATGCTATGATTTATGTCCCCATGGCTGTCGGAAGAGTTCACTCTGGGCTAAAAAGGCAAACCATTAAAGGCAGTGAGTTTCAAGGAGACAAGTCGGCCCCACAGGCACCCCAGGGGTGCTGGGGCCTTGGCCTGTGCACCTCGACTACAGCCAGTACCTGACGGACTGGCACAGATACTGCTTGCCACTGCAACTGTTTGAAAATATTGTGTGGTGCCCACACACGGGGTGGCCTGGTGGGGAAGGCCACCCAGTACTAGCCATTGGATAGCATGTGCAGCATACCATGGTGGCACTGTCTCATTTCGCGTAGTGGTATGAGAACGGATGCCACGGCCACAGCGCAGGACCCAGAGCGCAGGCCCCAGAGCGCAGGCCCGTGCACCCTGGGGAAGGCCTAGGCCTGACATCACCATGGCAATGTCTTCCCATTCATACATCTTCCAGCATTCTTGCTAGCAACAGTATCAAAAGGAAAGAGCAGCAATGGTCCATGCCTGGGACCCCAGTTGCCCAGCACCGAGGAACAAAGGTCACAGGTTCAAGGCCAAACTGGGCAATGTGGCAAGACCCTGTCTCACCATTTTACAAATAAAATTAAAAGAACTGGACAGGCACAATGACACATGCTTATGATCCCAGCACTCAGGAGAAGCTGAGGCAGGAGGAACAGTGTGTGCTTGAGGCCAGCCTGGGCTATGCAGTGGGTTCAAGGCCAGACTGGGCTATGGAGGGAAACCTTGTCTATGAAACCAAACCATCAACCAAGGGGCTGGTGCCATAGCCCAGGGGAGAACCTCCCTCAGTTCAATTCCAAGTGCTGAATAAAAGGGAAAAAAAATAAATAAAAGGAATAAAAGTACATGTCACTATCGCCCACTACATTAAAACAAATGGAGTGTCTGGTGTTCCAAGGCCACCTCACTACTGTGACAGCCAGAGTCACACACAGTCACAGCCCAGCCCTTAGATACCACATGAGAATGGTTCACATCAGTTTGAGCCAGCCTCCATGCCCCCTGCCCCTGCCTAGGAGGAATGGGCTACCCTGTACCTGTTTCCAAAGCCAGGGGCAAGGGGCAGGGCACTGAGTCAAAATAAGCATCCCTCAAAGCTCCAGGCTAGAGTCTGGGCCAAAGCAATCCCATGTCTGAAGCCAAAGTCCAGGGCAGAAAAGAGCCAACCATTCCAAGGGCAGAGCTGCAGAGCCATGCCCAAAGGCATGTGACCATCCCTGCAGCATGCATGGGCAGGAAGGAGGCCACCACCATCAGCTAGAGACTCAGGCAGCAAACGTGGGAAGGGTGAGATCCCAGAGGCCTCCACAGCTCCTTACACAGAGAACACAGTGGCCCAAGGCCAACTGGGCACCAAGTGACAAGGGGCTGCTTTTGCTCAAGTCCGATGGAAATCATAAATCAGAAACATGCGGCTCTTGCTGTCAGTGGCTCTAGGCTGAGAGAACCAGAACCCCTGGCCCTAGGGTCACTCCAGTGTTGCAGCTCTGAGCAGCCCAGTTAGGTCCCCAGTAGTGGGCTCAATGTCCCCGGTGGCCAGCCATCTAGGCACTGCATGTCAGGGATATACTGAGACCGGGCATGGTGGCGCATGCCTGAAATCCCAGTGCTTGAGAGGCTGAAAACAGGAAGATCATTACAAGTCCTGGTCTGTGTAGTGAGTCCCTGTAGACTCTGTGCTAAATATATAAAAAGTCACTATTAAGTCTATCCACATTACATTACATGAGAACTGTAACATTCTGCCCCTGTTCCCCCAAAGATTCACGCATATCCCTTTGTGCAAATGGCACTTAGTCTATCTGCAAGAGTTGCCAAAGTCCTAACAGTTTCAGCACTGCTGAAAAGTCCAAGACCCAAGTCTCCTGAAAGGTAGAAGGCAAACTCTTAGCTGTGAACCCCCATACAAATGAAAAGTTAAACACTGCCAACATTCAAAGGCACAAAATAAACATTACCATTCCAAAAGATATACAAAGTATTGAGACCAAAGAAAGTCCCACAGGGCAAACATCAAGTCCTGTAGCTCCATGTTCAATATCTGACACAATCAGTAACAAGTTGTGAGCGCCCAAAACCATGCATGACTCCACCTCTATAACACTTCTGCTAGTAACTCCCATGGCTTCTCTCTCAGGCCTGCTTTGCTCCCTTTTTGCACCTTTCCTCAGACAATCCACGGTCCTGGCTTTTCCAGACCTCTTGGTTTCCACGGAATAGGCTTCTCACTCACAGCTTTACACACTGCCCTCCCAGGGGCACACTGCCTGGCCTCCCAGGCCTTCTGAAATCTAGGTGGAAGCCTTCTTAACCTCAGAACTTCTGCATTCTGAATGTGCCTAAAACCAACACTATGTGGGGGATGCCAAGGGCTACTGCTAGCTGGAGCAGTAGCCAGGCTTTCTTTTCTCTTGGCCGTAGTGGTCAAGTGCCTGAATATCTAAGCACTCTGACTGATTCTCAGGAGCAAATTCTCTATGCTGCCACCATCCTATAACACTGGTGTAGCCACCACTTTCATTCTGGGACATGGAGCTCTTCCTCTTTCTCCTCAGAGCAATGTATCTCACACTTGCTATGCTATGGCTGAGAGGGGAAAGAACCTGCCACTTCCTGTGATGCCCTCAGGGTATCTTTTCTGTTCTCCTGTTCCTCCTAGACAATGGAAATCTCAACTCTATCTCCGCAGTCCACAGCCTTCCTGGCAGTTCCTTTCTGGCCAAACTCACATTTTAAATCATCTGCTAGGCTCTTTGCTCTTTTTTTTTTTTTTTTTTTGAGACAGGGTCTCACTGTGCATGCAGTTCAGGCTGGTTTTGAGCTCACTTTTGTAGCCCAGGCTGGTCTCGAACTCACAATGATCCTCCTGCCTCAGCCTCCCGAGTGCTGGGATTACAGGCGTGAGCCACCACGCCCAGCTAGGCTCTTTGCTCTTGATTCAACATAAATCCGACTAAAATCCTCCAACAATAGCCACACCACTGCCTAAACATTGTACTGATTTGAAATTTTCTTTGTTAGATTGACCAGTCCACCACACTTACTTCAGTCTCGGGTGAAGTCTCTGGATATGAGAAAAATACAAATTTCTTCCAAACCATAACATAAATCATCCAAAGTCCAACAACCAATGCAGTCCTTCATCCCAACAGAGACCTTCCTAGCCTGATCTTTACAGGCAGGATTTCTATCCACTGTCTGGTCTTCTGGGCTCTGACCAGGATCTCCCATTCAGAACAGCTAAAGGCATTCTAGCTCTTCACTTGTAGGTGACATCTCTGAACCTTTCTTTGGCTGTAGGGGTCAAGTGCCTGGATTTCTGAGCACTCTGACCCTGATTCTCAGGAGCAAATTTTCTATGCTCTTCCTGTAAGCCATTCCCAAAAGCTCATAATCCACATTGCCAGTATAATCACAGCATAATCTCTGGTACCAAATGCTGCCTTGGTTACTCTTCTCATTGCTGGGACAAATACCTGACACCCAAAATTAAGGAAGGAAAGGTATATTTAGCTCACAGTCTGTGGAGGTTTAAGTCCATACCCATCTGGCTCCAAGGCAGAGTAGTGCACTGTAGAGGGCAGCAGTTTGTGGTGGCAGAAAACAGCAAAGCAAAGGTGGCACCAGCATCTGCAGCTTCTAGCAAGCTTCTCTGTCTTCCACACTGACTGCGATAACTGGAGCTCCTCCAAGGAAGTGGTGTGCATCCACTTTCTTCAGTTCCCCTTTATATCTGTTTTGTGCTGAGTCACTCTAGGGTGGGCCCTCCATGCTGAGTCACTCTAGGGAGGGACCTCCACATCCTAGGGCATGGAATTGCTGAGCCAATTTAGTTAAGCTTTTCACTTTGCAATTTGAGACGATGCATCAATCACTACACCCTTCATCAATATTCTTACATACAGGTATACAAAAAAGAGAGTTAGCAAAACCTATGTCACCAGACAAGTAACATATAAAAAAACAGTAGTTGCAACAGGCCAGGAAAGGGGAGGATAGCTTTAGGCACCAGGGAAACTAAATAGAGTCCAAAGGTTCCAGCATCTGTGGGGATGCAATAGGTGATGAAGGAAAAATTTCAGTCACTGCAGTGAGAACAGCTGTTTAAGAAACAGCACCAAGGACAGCTGGGTTGCCATTTGGAAGAAAACTATGCCTGGTTCTTATCCCATCTCTCACAGTAAAATAAATTATAGGTGACCAGAGCTAAAGGGGGAACATAAAGATAATAGAAATAATCATAGGACTATTGCTATAACCTGTAAGTGGAAAACGCTCTCCGAGAGTGACATCAAAGCAGAAACCATAAATACTGGTTGACATGACAATGTAAAATGTCTGCATGCCAAAAAGAAAATACACTTTATTGATTAACATGCAAATGGTCATATAACTATACTGAAAGGAAAGGCACAGTGAGATAAAATAATTATATCCTCATCAATCATAGCAAGAAATCAAAAGACATTTCCCAGATGGCTAATATCAAGGAACCAGAGGGCAGTCAAACCACAAGAGCTTGAGGACAGGGTAAACTGCACCCCCAGCCAAGGTGGTGGGCCCTGGGCCACAGCCAGGAGATGCTCCTGGCCACTACATTCTCACCGGATCCACAGCACGTGGAAGACTGCCTTGCTCTCTGTTCCTATCCAAAGAGCTAACATTATCAGCATCTACATAAACTTGATATTTAGCTGTTTAAAAATTAAAAATAAAATAAAAACAGGTCTAGGTGTACAGTGTGCAGCACAGTACCACAAAATCTGCTCAAAAGAGTGAAACGAAAGCACTTCGGTGGACTTGGAGGGATTTCTGTGCCTGCTTCTGCTTTGTTTATCAAAGGAAATATGTAATTTTGAGGGAAAAAAGGAGATGCACGGAGGTGTATACAATATGAATGTACTTCCATAAACAGTCAACTAAAAATATGTGTGCCAGCCTATGAGAAAGTCATTAAGTATGCACCGAAGAGGGCAGGAAGGGACGCATAGCACATTTTAAAGAGTTTTAGTGTGGGGCTGAGGGGGGACTTCAGTGGAACATTCAGCTGCAAACAGGGAGACAAGATTGAAAAGTAGAGGGTGTGATGGCAGGATCCTGGTGGCATACAACCGAGAGAGCCTGACAGCCTGCCAGGCTGCAGGGTGGTGGCATGTAGCTGAGTGGTGTGTCCCTCTGCGTGTGGCTTGACTTCTTCAGGAAGGGGAGTACCTCTCTGAGTCATGCCCTGATAGCTCATAAAACAAGGCACCCCGGGTGGCCAGGGGCTCTGAGTCAGACTGAACCCAAGGCAGGTGGAAGGAGGACAACAAGAACGGATAAGGCCAAGCAGGAAATCACGCATAGAACAGAAAGGCCGGCAGAAAGGAAGAATTCAGATGCACCTCGGCAGCTTCAGAAATAAAATGGAAAACTTCGCAAAAATTATTTCAAACACTAAAAAGATAATAGAGGAGTATACAAATAGCTTCATGATGATAATTCGACAATTTAAGCAAAACTGGTGAATTCTACAGAACATACGAATTTTCCACTTAATAAGAAATAAAATAAAAATATCAAGCGATGTTAAAAAGAGATCAACTTAAAACCCTCTCACAAAGCCTGTCTACAAGTTCCAGACCCAGAGATCTTCAGTAGAAAATTCTAGCAGACCTCTAAGAGAGCAAGAACACTTGCATAATCTGTGTGTGTGTGTGTGTGTGTGTGTGTGTGTGTGTGTGCGCGCGCGCGCACGCGCGCACGTATTCAGTACACGGTCTCACCACGCAGCTCTGACTCGTAATGATCCTCCTGTCTCAGCCTCCCCAGTGCTAAGATTACAATCATGCACCACCACGATGGTCTCTGTGGCTAGCTCAGCACGCCCGAGGGTGGAGCCGGTACGGCACATGGTACTGGGTATCAAACTGCTTGTCTACACAGGAACTTAGTCTGCTGAGCTATCTTGCCGGCCCCCAAAATCATTTTTGTGAGGCCAATTTTATCCTGAAATCAAAACTGGATGTATCATCATAAGAAAAAACCCGTAAACATAGGTACAAGAGTTTTAGTCAAATAGCTAGTTAAACTACAGTGCATGAAGGAGTGCACAAAAGAATAACACATTATTTCCTAACATCAGTAATGATATTTTTTAAACTGCGAGTAATATGGAAATGAGGGTTATACCTTAACCTGATGTTATGGTTTATGTCTAGTTGCCCCCCCCCAAAGCCTCACGCAAACATGGGGCGTGGCTTCTATAGATTGAGACTTGATTCATGATCCCTGGGATTGTGTTTTAGTACTGATGAGATTATCAGTCTGAGTACGGCTGAGACTATGGGTGTGGTCTAGGGCGGACATCCTAAGGCAGAGAGCCTGAGTGTAATATAAAGAGAGACAGAGAGACAGACTAGAGCTGTTGCTCTCTGCTGCCCTGTTTGGTTGGCTACCTCTGCCACCATTTTCTTGCTGTTCCACCGCCATGAACTGGATGCTCTCTGCTCTGTTCCACTCAGCCTTGGGCCAGCCGAATATGGACTGAAACCTCCACGAACTGTGAGCTAAATAAACCTTTCCTTCCTTCATCTTGGGTATTGGGTATTTGTCCCAGCAACAAGTGAAAAGTAACTAAGACACCTGGTAAAGAGGTATCTGGAGCCTGGAGCCTGGAGCCTCACATTTGTTGGTAAGAAACTGCGTTCCTTCCCCTTTAGCTCAGGAACCAGGCAAAGAAAACACTGTACCTCTCCTAAACATTGAGATGAGAAAGAGAAATAAATGTCGTACATCTTGGAATGAAGAAATAACAATTTTTCTTTACAGATGATGGTATGTATGTGCCAAGTCAGAAAGAATCCACAAGGAAAATTAGTCACACTAGGTGCTGGGCAGATAGCTTAGCAACTCAGTGCCTGCCTAGCAAGTGCAAACACCTGGGTTTGATCCTAAGTACCACATGCCATGCCAGCCCCGGAACACTAGGCGTGCTGTGCTGGCCACCAAAAGCAGGCACAGTGACACACACCTGTAATCCCAGGGCTAGGGAGGCTGAGACAGAAGGATCACTACAAGTCTGAGCTGCGTAGCAAGGCCCTGTACCAAATAAATACGTAAGTAAATAAATAAATAAATAAATATTTTCTAAAAGCTTAAAAGAAAATTAGTCGCACTAGTATGCTCAATAAGGTTAAAGAATACAGAGTCAATATACAAAAATCAGTCTTATCTCTACAACAAAAGGATGATAATTTTTGCAACTTTAAATGCCATTTATAAGAGCAAGCAAAAATCTGAAGCGCCCCGAGATTAATCATTACAAGACCAGCACCTGGGAAGCCCTATGACATCACCGAGAGAAATTAAAGAAGAATGAAATGAACCAGACCCCACACCACGTCCACGGACTGGAAGACGCAGTGACAGGGTGGGATCAGTGCTTAAACCGCCAAACAGAGTGAAGGTAACACTGGACCGAATCCCAACAATGTTTTAATCACGGAGCGAGCTCTGCGATGTATGAAGAAGTGCAAAGGACTTACTTTGCAATGGAAGAGCTCACGTTACCCAATGGCGAGACTTACTGTAAAGCTGTAATAATCCAGATGGTATGATAATGACATAAGAACAGACGCTAACGAGACGGAAACGGGGCTGTCTTTACATGGCCAGCTGATTTTTAGACAACATGCCAAAGTAACTGAAGAATGAAAACCCTCTCCAAGAAATGATGCCGGAACAATGAGTCCTGGCCTTACTTCACCCCATAAAAATTGATTCAAAATTAATCATAACCCTAAATCTAAAGTTAAGGCCCTAGCTTTTCTTGAGGAAGCAGGGTAGAATAACTGTGAGCTCTGGCCAGCTAGCAAGGTCACACAGATCATGAAAAGCTTAAATTCCAAAAGAAAAACACTGATGCACTGGATCCAGGTTAGGATGTTTTCTTCCCAAAAGACACTCAGAAAAAGAGACACAGCAAGCCAGACTAACAGAGACGATCTATGACACACATAGCTGATAAAGGCCCTGACACTCTGAATTTTTAATGGCATCATTCAATCAGAAATAAATAGTCCTTAAAAGTGGGGAAAGGTTGGAGCAGACACCACGTGAGATGCCATGTGCAAGAGGCCACCACATAGGAGGCATGTGGTGCACCAGGGAGCTGCGCCTGAAAGCATGACAGGACATACTGCGGGTCCCTGGGGTGCAAGAGTGGGACAGAGGCTCCCCAAATGTTGAGGGTACAGAGGGCAAGTGCCCCCCTCCAGTGCTGGCAGGAATGTTGCATGACAAAGCCACTTCAAGAAGCAGTTCTGTAGGACTGGTGGTTTAAAGGTGAAAGGCTCTTCCCCTGAGGCCCTGCCTTCCCGCCTTTTGGCACCTGCCTCAGAGCAGAGCCTCCTGTCTAACAAACACTTGCACAGTGGAGCTCCCCAGCCAGCTCATTCGTGACTTCCCGAAGCTGGACACGAGCTTCACACTCACAGAAAAGTGCCTCCTTGCATCCTATCCCAGCACCGAGAACCAAGCTCCTGGCCCGCAGGACACTGTGGGGAACTCTGGCCTCTGTGCTGAGCAGAGGAAGCCAGAGGCTCAGGAGCATATGTGATGGCTCTATCCATGGCAAACTCCAGAAAGACCTCTTGGCCACATGTGGAGTGGCCAGGAGCTGCTGAGGCCAAGAGCTGGGGTGCCTGTGGCATGGACAAGGTGACAAGGCTTCTTTGGCAGTGACTGGGTTCTCAACCCCGCCAGGGTGGAGGAGGCAGGCAAGGGGCAGTAAAGCACCCAGGCTCGAGGTCTCACTTGACGCAGTTGTTTTCTGAGACACGTGTAACTTGCCCGAGGTTAGGTGCCCACGAAGCGGCAGACTGGGTCAACACAAGTACGAAGCATTACTCTATATTTGTTTTGGTACAACTGATTAGCAAAGATTTAAATAACGATCTCCAGCATGGGGAAGAATTGGGAGAAACGAGCATTCTTGTATGACATTGAAAGGACTGGGGGTGCTACATGCTTGCAGAGGGAACTTGAAGGGTTCTTTAAATCTTCACAGCCTTTGACAATAACTGGGTTAAACCTTCAGCTAGAGCTGTGCGGCCCCTGGAGAGCCCAGACAGAGTTGCCTACATTCTCGAATATGAAAACTGGGCGTAAGCTCAAAAGTAGACAGTGCACTATGACCAATGCTAAAAAGGTTCAGTTAGAGCGCAGCCTCTAGTGTCCCACCTCAGTGGCAGGGGCCACAGCGCTAGGGACGTGAACCTGACGTCTAGAACCGCAGGTGTGTGTGAGGTACAGGATGCCTCACCAGGGCAGGCTATGAAGTTGTGCACCTGACACAAATACACTCCATCTTCTCTGGGGATGCATTTGCATGCTCTCATGGAAAAACAGAACCGCTGGGAGGGTCGCTGTCAAACGATGACAGGCAGTGAGCTCTGTGTCCCAATCTCCTCTAGCACTGTATCAGTGCCCGCACTGTACTGACTTTAGTCCAAGTTGTTGGTTATGAATTTAAGGGTAGGCAGTAGGGCATGTCAGCCCTAGCCTTTCCCACCTGACTTCTGGGGGCCACTGGCACTAGGACACTGGAGCAGCGACACCTGTCACCTCCAAAGGAAGCCTCTGCTCCACCCTGCCTGTGCCTAGCCCAGGGAGACTATGTGGCAGCTCCCGCCTGAATGCGCGCTGGGGTTGTCACCTCACTGCGGCTGCTGCGCTGATTCATGAATCATGACATCACCGTTCGTGGGGACGGGAGCTTGGGCAGGGGCGGTGTGCGGAAGTGTTAAAGTCAAAGCAAGAGCAGGCAGAAAGAAAAAGTCCAGCGCGGAGGGAGCCAGGCCGGGGTGGCGGCGGCTCGTAAAAGCGCTCCACAGCCCCTCGGCATGCGGCGCTTTCAGCTGGTGCTTAAAGCTCTGTTTAGGACCAACTAATCACCTTAATGAAATTAAAAAGGTGCCAGCCGGGGCATTAGAAAACCTCTACAGAAGAAGGCGTCCTGGGTCACCGGAGAAGCAGAAGGCCACGCGGTGCAGGCAGGGGCGCTCCGCCGGTCGCTCGGTGCACTTCATCTGATAACTTTTCTTCTCCTTCCTTTTTATTTTTCCTAATGAATTAAGTTTATTGGCCCATGGGCCCGGCGGGATGGCTCAGTGGTCTAAAAGCGCCTGCTTGGGGAAGCTTGGGCGGCTTCAGGGACTGAGGTTCGATCCCCAGCACCACATGCTGCGCCAGCCCTGACCTTGGGGTGGGCTGAGCCGGCCATAAAAATGAGTGAATAAACAAACAAAGGTTCTGAAACAAGAATAAAAATAATAAATAAATAAATAAAATTAAAACAAAAAAAAAAGTTTATTGGCTCATTTTAGAGCCGCGCAATGATCACACTCATCCTAGGGAATTTGTACCCGGACACGATGTTCCCTTACTCCCCGTTTTTCCCATTCCCCTTCCCTCCCTTGAACCCTGCTTCACCTGCTTATTGACAGCAGCTGTTCCCATTTTTTCTCTTCTTGCTTCTTTTCTCTTTCTCCCTTCTCCCCAGGTCCCCTTCCCATGAGAATTTTCTCCCTGCTTCACAATACCTCTTTCCTAGTTCAGTCTTCACGCCCAGCTCTGGTTTCTCACACCGGGGAAGCAAACGGTGTCTACACGTGTGTTTCCATTTATTTCCCTTGAGTAGGGTCTCGAGGTGCATCTGTTTACATGGCTGAAGTTTATCTTGCTTTATACCTGAGTAGTACTCCATGGTATTAAAAATGTCTTCTTAATCCATTCATTGGATGATGGGCATTGCAGTAGTTCCAAGATGTAGTTACTGAAAACTGTGCTGCTATAAACATGGGTTTCCATATATCTTCCTTCTTTCAGAGAGACATCAGAAAGAATACCAGTTGGGTCAAAAGCAGCCTCTAGTTTTAGGTTTTGGAGAAATCTCCACACTGCTTTCAGGGTCTCTCTATGTATTCAGATTGGCTTTGCACTCGCAGCCTAGCTCAGGCTGACCATGTGGAAACCCTCCTGCTCCAGCCTCCCAAGTGCTGGGATTACAGGTGTGGGCCACGATGCCTGGCTAAATTTTATCACTTTTCCACTTGGGTCCCCAAGTACAGCAAGCTGTTTTCAAAACAGATCCACACTATCTGGTGGAATCTGGAGGTAAAGAATTCATGAAGCTCAGCCCCTCGGCGGAAGGCTTGTGGGCGTTGGGGGGTGGTAGCCCCGCCCCCAGGACAACTGAGCACTGGCCCAGTGCCTCTGCCCGCACGCTGCTGGCTTGCCCTACTTGGCTGGGCAAGACCCAACCCCAGGCCTGGAGGGACCCTCGAGTCCCCAAGTGCAGGGCTGTCTGCGCTATAGGCTGGGGGTGCCCGCCACCAAATGCACTGACCTCCCTGGACAGCCGCTGCGCCTGGGCACCACCTCCGAGCTCTGCTGGCCTTCGACTGAGCCGAGGCCGGGGCCTTGAGTAGTGGTGTGAAGGCTGGTGTCGAGCCAGGGCACCTCATGAAAGTCCTTCAACCATCTGCTTCAGCTATTCTGTCGCAGCCCCAGAAGACAGAACTCTGGCTTTTCTAGAGGAAGAACGGCACCAACACTCACTCCGCTAACCTTGAAATTCATGTGAAGGACAGGGGCCAACATGGGCCCAGCCCACCGAGCTCCATCAGAAAAAGCACCCCCAACTCCAGCCCCAGGGCTGCAGGTAGAGGGCTCACAGCAGCCATGTGCCAGCCGCAGGATCGGCCTGGTGTCCGAGCTACCTGTTCGAGAGCGTGAGCCCAACGCACCCTGCCACCCTCCCGGCCCTGCTATGTTTGCACCATAAACTCATCAACTGGTGCACCCCGAGTTCTCAAGCTGTCCCTAAATGCCCCCTAGCCCCCGCCACCCGGCTGCAAGCCCCTCAGAGATGGCCAGCGGAGCGGACCTCGGTGGTCCCTGTGCTGTGCCAAGTTCTCCTGCAGGGTGGAATCTCCACTCTCTCTGCAGCAGGAGCTCTTCTACATCACCCCGCGTGTTTGCACAGCCCCAAACCATCTCTGGGCTCGGGGCTTTGCGGTCACGCTCCATTGTACCCTGCCTGCTCCTCCCCCAGCACACACACAGTGCACACCCACACACAGGCACACACGCACAGCTCACTCGCGGGTGCTATGGTGCCTTAGGGTCCTGGAAGCTGCCAGTCTGTGCCTTGAAGTCCAGGGTCCTGCCTCCTGCCCCTCCTCTCCGATGGCTGTTTACCTGATGCCTGACTCACCCGGCCCTAGCCTGGCAATGGATGGCCGGACACAATTGGCCCTGTCACCTGGCATCTCCATCTCCAGGACAAGGACCTCTGGACAGGAGCGCTGTGGTTCCTCACCACCGTCCGGCCTGGAGGGCAACTCAGGGCAGCAGTGCAGCAACTCCGTCTCCCCTCCGTGGTGGAGGGACAAAACCTGGAAACAGACGTCGAGTGGCCGCAGCTGTCCCCTCCCTCCTGAGGCCCACCAGTTCTAGGGGCTAGCAGGTGCCAAGGGAGGTGGAGACCCAGCGCGAGACAACCGGCTTCAGGTCTCCCAGGGCCAAGGGCAGACGGCAGAGGGCAGGGGGCATCTCCAGCATGCTGCTGAAGCAGTGGAAACCACGCTGTCCCCAGGTCTGCTGTCCCTAGGACACATTCATCCAGAAGAACCTGCGTCCGACACGGCCTGCCGCACGGGGCCTATTTTCTCCCGACAGTTTCCCTCAATTGGGCAAAGAGCGATATTAAATCCAATTGATAATATTATAAATTTTCCAATTCTGAAAGACCAGTCCATCTGCATGGGACACGGGGCAGAAGAATCTGGCCACAGCCCCTGGATTGCTGCGGGCTGCTCTCTGACTTGGAAGATCTCATTTTATAGTCCCATTTTTCTAAGTGATATCCTGAACTAAGAAATAATTTAGATAATAAATCCATTTCAATTACTGTCCATTAGAAGACAGGAAAACATTAAACCCCACCAAAGCTGGTGGGAATTACGAGGTGCCCTGGCAGGGGAAATTAACTTAATGTGTGCGTGCATGGGTGACACGGCCGAGCCGGGGCGCGCATCCTCTCTGAAAGAGTAGTGCGCCACTGCTCGAGCCTCACGCATATGACGGAACCATGGCTACTCCGGAGCCCAGCACGAGCCCCGCCCACAGCCTGGACAGTGCACCGCCCTGCTGACCCCACCCCCTGCTCTCGCCCTCCTCTTCTTTCTTGGACCCCTTTACTCGGCCATTCTGCAGCTCAGATCCCCCTGCATGTGCGAACAGCAGCAGACGCAGCTGATTTTGGGGGGCTGGGGAGCCCATCTTGAGACTGACTTGGGGCTGCTCAGTCCCCAGTCGGGGGCACCCACCCCTGGCCCGTAAGCATGCCCTGTGGCACTCCTCAGGTCTGATCACAGAGAGCACAGGCCCCTCAAAGGTTAAGTGCCCCAGCGTGCACCCATCTCCGTGACTCGCGAACAGCACACCGAAGGTTCACGCTAATGTCCTTTTCAAAAGCGGCGAGATGTTTTTCGCCCCTGTGCCTCTGACACTCCTGTGTCCTCGCAGCCTCTTCTGAGAAGGGCCTGGCTGCATCCCCTCAGACCCACGTCATCGCTCGGAGGGTGGCAAGCACACTCGGGCAGCCAAACGAGCCACATGGCCTTGCCACCCGTGGCGGCCAGGATGGCCCCCGGAAGCTCAGGAGTGCCCAAGGCCCTCGCTCCACAGGGCTTGGCAGAGGTGAGAGGAGCATCTATGAGGGCAGCTGAAGCCCGCCTGGGAGTCCTAGCGAGGGCAGCCAAAGCCCGCCTGCGAGTCCTAGTGAGGACAGCCGAAGCCCGCCTGCGAGTCCTAGCAAGGGCAGCCGAAGCCCACCTGCGAGTCCTAGCAAGGGCAGCCGAAGCCTGCCTGCGAGTCCTAGCAGGGCACGCGCACATTGGGACGCCCCGGAAGGTCTGCGCACCCCTGTACCGTATGTGCTCTCCCCTCCCCACCCTTCTGGCTCTCATCTCCACCCTACCAGACCCACTGCAGCCCCCAGTGGTCCACAGGCCTCACCTGCCACCCTTCCATCACAGCCACCCCTAGGGGCAAGGCTGGCAAGAAACCTGGGGAATGCAGCTGGAGGGGACCAGAGTGTGACAGCTGGCCACAGCGGCAGCCCAGAAAACTTGGGGTAGCTGAACCTCAAAAGTGCTGATTTCTGCACTGGTCCTACAACCTGCATCTTCACAGATAGGGAAAATGGAGGAGTAACAGATAACAGCACTGTGCGGGGACAGCACCCTTTCCAGCTGGGCAGTCAGGTCCAACGGAGGTCAGCTTAGGTCACACAGAGGAATGCCCAGGCAGGGTGCTTGTACACATGTCTGCGTCTGTGTGTGTATGCATGTGTGTGCATATGAATGTGTGCGTGCATGTACATGTGTTGGGGGATCCGCTTTCTACCAGAGGAAGGGAGGGAGGGGCCAAGGGCAGGAGGGGCCAAGGGAGGTACCCGGCACTGTACTAGGAGCCCAGCCATCTTGCCTGATTGCTTTTGCGTGGCATTTTAATGCATTGTTGACATAGCTCAAGACCCTGACACTCTTCTCTTTTGGGTTATTTTCCTAATGAATCATCAGAGCCAGTACCACCCTGACTTGAATTTATTTCTTAGGAGGCAAGCCGACAGACACCCTGAAACTGCACACAGCTGGGCTCCTCCTGGCGGCCTCCTCTGCGGCCACTTCTGCCCAACTGGCCCAGCTCACCAGGCTGTACATGGGTGGCCAAGGGCAAGAGCTCCAGCCTCTGAGAGCTGCTGCGGCCCAGCCCTGCTGACCCCTCGCTGGGTGCACCCTGGGGCTCTCCAACGGTGGCCTCCCTGGGGGATCACAGCGGGCTGCCCTTCTCCAGCTGCAGACTGCAGGCTCCAGGCCAGGAGGACTGCGCCTCACGCTCGCCTTCTCCAGCTCTACAGAAGCAGGTGTCAGGTCCCTTCCCTTCGGGAGGGGCTGGCTTCATTGGGAAGTCTGGGAGTTTTCCCCAGCATGGCCCGCCCTGGCCTGCCTCCCCAGGCGAGCGAGACTGGCCCGGGCCCTGTGTTAGCACAGATACTGGGTTTGCATCGCCTGTTTGGAAACGCTGGCCCGTTTATTTCACTGAAAACAGAAGCCTCCAGCTGCCAGCCTCCTCCGCTGCCTCCCCCACATCTCGGTCCAGGACAAAGGCGCAGCCTGGAAATTCCACCCTAGCTGAGATCCCCTTGCAGATGTGGCCTGGGAGGGTGTGGGAACGTCTCATCCTGATGGTCCTGATTCTCAGCACACAGATATTCACTAATTAATTCAACATCAGTCATTATTGAAGGATTCAATTATTTTTATTACATCACAGCAAAGCTTTTGCTAAAACTCCAAGTCATTAAAGGATACCAGCTGCCATGTTCTGAGCGCCTCCTCTCGCCGGGCGCCTCTGCTTGAGTGAGTCCTTGCTCGCCCCCTCAGAGGCAGAGATTAGAGCCATGAATAAAAGCAATTAAGTCACTCGCCCAAGTTCACAGAGCTGGTAAATGATGGGGCTGAATTTCCAATCTAGATCTTTCTGATTTCAGATAAAAGTTAAAATGATAAAAGTTTTTAAAGCGTGATCCCCACTGGCGAACTCCCAACTAATCACCTGGACTCCCTGGCCCCCAAAACCTCCACCTCAAGAAAGTCACGAGCTTGGTGGAGCCTGCAACGTGGAGCATGCCACTCAGGTCCCCTCCCAGGGAGCAAGCTGGTGTCCGTCTTGCCCAGAGAGATGCATGGACAGCAGAGAAATGGCTGCCTCTCATGCATGGCCCACTGGCCACCCACAGGTGCAGCCCACACCACCAGGCTCTGTAGAGCCAGAGACGCAGGGGCTGTCATGAGAGCCCCAGGCCACTCCAGCCCACTCTGTCCCGTCCCTGGGTCCCTTTCCTTCTGGGTTGTCCTGCACCCTGTGCATCCCTGCCTGCCAGCTGACTCCTAAGCCAGCCCCACTGCTGTGATGGCTCAGTTCCTACAACACCCAGGGGGCTGGGGATACAGCTCAGCGGCATAAGCACCTGCCCGACAAGTCAAGGTCCCTAGTTTGATCCCTACTACCAGAAAAAAAAAAAAAAAAAAAAAGTGTATGCATAAAACACTTGGGCATTGGAGGTATCCCTGTGAGCTAACCTGAGGACTCCCTCCCTCCCCAGGGCCAGCTGCTGGTGGGCTCATTCCTGGCAGGTAGTGATATAGAGAGCGGGGACGCAGCTGTCCCTCCCTGTCAGCCAGGCTCCCCTAATAAAGGCCTCTGTGTCTTAAATCAAGAACTTTGAGATCCTAAAATAAAATAAAACTTTGAAGGTGAACTTCAGGGCCACTTTCCCCAGACTCCTCTAAAACCCAGACAAGCACTAAGCAAGGCCTCCTGTTTCCTTCCTGCAATGGGAATTCCACAGCCCCCAAGGTTCTAGGGGCCATTTGTAAGGACACTAAAGCTTTACCCACATTACGCTGCCATGGCCTGATAGCTTCCTGCTACAGCTGGGGCCTCAAACAGCCCCCAATGGCTCCAAGACTAACAGCTGTGCCCCAGTCTGAGGTGCTGTTGGGAAGTGGGGCAACTTTAGGAGATAGATCTCTGTGAGAGGACGCTGGTTCTCCATGGAAGGAAGCTGGGTCTCCATGGGAGGAAGCTGGGTCTCCATAGAAGGAAATTGGTCTCCATGGGAGGAAACTGGGTCTCCAGGGGAGGAAGATCAGTCTCCATGGAGGAAGTTGGGTCTCCATGGGAGGAAATTGGTCTCCATGGGAGGAAACTGGGTCACCATGGGAGGAAGCTAGGTTTCCGTGGGAGGAAGTTGGTCTCTATGGGCGGAAGATAGGTCTCCATGGGAGGAAGTTGGTCTCCATGGGAAGAAGCTGGGTCTCCAGGGCAGGAAACTGGGTTTCCACGGGAGGAAGCTGGGTCTGCATAAGAGGAAGTTGGTCTCCATGGGAGGAAGTTGGTCTCCATGGGAAGTAGTTGTGTTCCTATAGGAAGAAGTTGAGTCTCTGTGAAATTAACACCACAGAGATTCATAAAATACTAATCAAGATAAGGAATCAGTACCTTTTCGAGTAGGATCTTCATGA
Organism: Myocastor coypus; assembly: GCA_004027025.1. Lineage (NCBI taxonomy): Eukaryota > Metazoa > Chordata > Mammalia > Rodentia > Myocastoridae > Myocastor > Myocastor coypus. The sequence continues at coordinate 3,082 of PVJA010012633.1, read as the reverse complement.
AATGACTCACTGGGGGTAGGGGGTGCTCTTCAAGGGTATATCAGGCCTGCTCTGTTCTCTCTGTTGGCCCCCCAGCCACCATTAGGTGAGAAGCTTCCTCCATGGCACACAGGACCCCACCTTGCTATGCTACCTCCTCACATAGTAGGTGGCAACGGAGCCAACCAACCAGGGACTGGAACCTCCAGAACCACAAGCTTAGGATGAACCCCTCCTCCTTCAGCTCTTCCCTGCAGATGTCTGTCACAGCAAGTGACAGCAGGTTCACACACTTAGCTTTTAAAAGCATCTGTGTGACACCAACAGAGAAATTCAGTATGAGAGAACTGTATTGTTCCGAAAACAGTAAAACTCATTCCTCATGTTAAAAAGAGATCTCTTACCAAAAAGATATCCATACAATATTCATAATTTACAAAATGAAAGAGAATGAATTTTATTTTAAAGTGTAAATAGATCAAAATTCTTTTTTGTAGCACTAAGTGTAAAACACACTTTGGGGGCATAGCTTGTTTGTACACCTTGAGATAAATTCAATCTAAAATACTGATTATTGATACATAGATATCCCAAAAAAGTCAGAACCAGAAAAGTCAAACTAAAGCTAATAATGGTGGCATCAAAAATCCCATAATTGAAGTAGAAACTTCAAATGGGCTCTGTTGAGGTGGAGCCCACAGACTTTTTTCAGGAATTAATACCACAGAGACCCATAAAAGATTAATCAAGACAAGGAATCAATAACTTCTCAAGTGCTAATAAGCAGGGCCTTGTTCTGTGATATGTTGACCCGTTTATCATTTTTAGCCGTAAGAAGATTTATAGAAAATCCATAGTTAAAACTAAAGGATGAGGTAATACAGCACTTAGTAAATGAAGCCCAATTAAAATTTATGCTCAATATCAGGCATTCCAAGGGCCTGCAAAACTCCTCTTCGATTCCCTCCCTCTCTTAAGGATAAGAATAAAGTCGTGTCCCTCAGCCAATGTCATCAGGGGACAACACTTAGCAGTACAGTGCTATTCAACGTAGTGGCTTTGAGGTGGAAATTAGTAACAAATACTTCAAAATTAAGGAAGTTTTCTTCCACTGTCTTTTCATTTAGGGATCAACTTTTCCAGAAGTTTTTTTCAGAAGTTATAGAAAATACCTTTAGGATCATGCAGGTCTCTCCTCTCAATCACACTGATGGATCTGCAGGTCATGTGAACGGATGGGCTAATGGCTCATTAATAGCTCATAAATTGCAGGTCCTGACCATTAGGTTGCGTCACGAGCTTCACACTACGGCATGTGATTAATTAAAAGCATCAAATTATATGTTTAGTAAATTAATCTCTGAAGCAATATTATACTCCCAAAACTATGCCTAATCAAATAGATGGGCTACAATAAATGTTGTCATAAATTCGGGAACATAAACTAACTGTAAGTAATTACAAACAATAGATTCTGGTGGGGAGTCAAGTTCCTCAAGTGTCAGCGATTAGAAAGTCCGGAGGAAAGGCTTCCAATAAATCATAGGTGAATCAAGTTTAAAATGAAGACATACAAAAATAGGAAAAGGGGCAGACTTCGTTCATGAAAAGCAGAGTTCACCATCACACCCAACGGGTAAGTGACACTCTTTAAACAGGGATATGGCCAAGTCTGGTAGGGGATGAAGGAATTGCCAGGAAATATTCTAACAGTTTCAGTGCTTTCAGGTCCAAATATATTGGAAGCGTCTTTAAACGTCAAAAGGTCTGCTGATGAATGAGAAGATAAGCATATTTGCTTTTTGGATTTTTGCTTTGGTTTGTGTGAGACAGTCTCACTCAGTGACCCAGGCTGGCCTTGAACTCACGTCGATCCTCCTGCCTCGGTCGTTGAGTGCTGGCATTACAAGGTGCACACCACCACACCCAGCTGTGACGAGCACAGTGACCCTGGGTGTGGGCCTCACAACCCCAGCCACACGGCTGCACCCAGGCCCACAGGCGTGTTCCACACACAGCGTGCCAGAGTTGAAGTGTCCTTAGGGTGACCCTTTGGACATCTCCTTGGGGATCTCTGGCCTGATCATTTGACCTGACAGTGCCAGTGATGACAGCGCATTCTGACAGGGACTGGCCCTGGTGTCCCAGGCAGTGTGGGGACAAGAAGGATCAGGGCACAGGACATGTCCCCCAGCCCTGCTAGCCCCCACCATGGCACTCCGTCTGCACTCTGTCTTCACTGCCAGGTCTCAGGCTGCCCGGTCTTGGGGTCACCCGTCTGTGGACTGTGAGTCCCGCATGCCAGGTCCCTCCCTCCCTGCAGCAGTGGTCCTCCCTCCACAGCGGGGATCCCATCAGCCTCATGGGTCTGCAGAGCTGAGGGGAGAAGGTCCTCGGTGTGCTCTCTCGGGAGTGGCCCGTCCCTCGCCGACCCACCCAGCCCCTCCCACCACCTGGATAAACCTGGCTTCTGCCCTGGTCCCATCCCATTGGGCCCTTGGCCACACACCGGCCCTGTGTAGCAGGCCAAGGGCTCAGTGCACACGCGTATACACACACACACACATATACACACACACACACAGCACTGTCACATGCAGCCCCCGTGGACAGGAGCGCTCACCACATGAAGTCCGAGGCCCACTCACCCAGCTAGATCTGCCCAACAACTTAATTACCCCTGGAGCTGTACCTAATTATTAAAGTACAGTTCAAGGTCACAGGCTCGTAATCACAGGATAATTACCTTTGCTGTGTGTAAATCACATCGTTTTGATGAAATATAAAAGTTACGTGGCAAATAAACACCTAATTACATGGCAAGTTCAATGTAATTACTGTTAAGTAATCTATCAGAGCATGAAATCGCTTCTTGAAGGAGTTATAATGATCAGCCCGGCTACCGCCGAAGTTCCCATGGCGACTCATGACTTTGTACAGGAGTACAGGTGTCAAGGAGGTGCGAGGAGAAAAAGAGGACACAGGACTTTGGCTTCTGCCTATTTGCTTCTGTTTCTTGTGAATGAATAAGATCGCTAAGTCTATGTTAATGTTCAATTCAAGGCACTTTAGAAGGAAGAGAGGGAGAAAAGGAAAGGGAGGG